>MJUU01016296.1:223319-248676 GCA_002080025.1 Modiolus philippinarum | reverse complement strand
TTATCTTGAATTTTCAACTTATTATCTTGAATTTTCATGTTTTTATCTTGAATTTTCAACTTATTATCTTGAATTTTCAACTTATTATCTGGAATTTTCAAGTTTTTATCTTGAATTTTCAACATAGAAATCTTTGAAAAAAAATTTTGAGTGGCCAATATGGGCTTCCGTATGATCTTATTGTGTATTATGCATTTTCTAGATTCTCCACACTTCGAAGATATCATCGAAATTGTTTTAACAGTAATTCTTTTACCTTTATCATATTCTAGCTGTACTGTTAAGACAGCATTCTATAGTCATCGGAAACACTCTCTAAAATATATTTTTGTATAGCAACATATTTCCCTAAAAAGGTAACAAAAAGTAAGCATGCAATAACTTCCCATATTGTACTAGTGCAAATATGACTTACATTCTATGACGTATCGACAACAAAAATTCCCTTATTAACAGAAATTTTAGCTTTACTATACAATAAAAGGGCTACTGCATGAATATTTCAAGCTTGTGCAATATAAAATTCTACTCAGGACCATATTTCCCAATATTCATGAAATAACCCTATAATATAAAACATAACGATATATACAACAATAAGTAACTATTAGATTGTTAATATATTCCCTCTATCTTCATATATTATACACTAAAAATAACAAGCCGTTCAATTGTTTTAATTTTTTATTGTACGATTTGACATCGGATATAGCAAAACTTTAAAGTCAGTTTAAATTGCACGTACTAGTAATTGTGGATTTCTTGGATTAAAATATATACATCAACACAAATCATCAAAGAAGCATATTGTTCGTAAAATGAAGAAACCTAGACCCTTTTTCATTTAAAAAAATGAAATTATTAGTTAAAAAAATTACGCTTTTACATTCATAACAATTAAGGTCTGGTCATATTAAATTGAATTTCTCTAATGTCCATCACATTGATATTTCACTTTAAGTAATGAACATGTATGTATATTATCACTAAAGTGAATCATGGTCATATGGACTAATATCATTATTTTTTCTTAATAAAGGATTCAGACAGGGAAAAACAACCGTGTAATACGAATAATTACGTTCTTCAATAAGGAATTCGATCTTACTTAAGCATGATAAGGGAGAAAACTAATTCAATCAATAAGGCGTTTGAAAAAAGTAAGTTTCATTGATACAATAAGCTTTGATTGATTGATTGATTGATATGGGTTTAACGTCGCTTTCAGTAGTATTTCAGCTATCTCATGACGGTAAGTTTTAGTGACGGAGGAAACCGGAGTGCTCGGAGAAAACCACCTACCTTGGATAGGTAACTGACATACATTATCACTTACGATTGTAAGTCGAGTGCACCCTCATGAAGCTTTGATGTGAAAAAGATAAAATTATGTATATTACATAGAAGATGAGACTACGTTCATGAAAAAAATTAACACAGAAAAACAAGAGATTGTTTAGAGTTATGTCCCTTCACATTGTGACCATCCTTAATTTTTCCATTTTTCCCATTTTGATAAAGTTTGGATATAGTATGATGTAATATGCATAGTTAACTAGTCACATCAGTTTGATAGCCGTATATCTCACATGTCGTATATATTCGGTTATACTAGACGAATGTCAAGAACAGAAATCGCAAGCGTAATTTGGTAAACATCATCCATTAAACAATAGACCACAAGTAATTTACTGGGCAAACAAATTTAACCAATAAAATGTATTACTTCAGTATATATCAGCATTTAAATAATGATGGAAAAAACAAACCAAAGTGTCCACATTTGTCTCTTTACCAGATAAAAACACGAATCTGGTAAAACATAATCGACATTGTACCAGGGAAACCTATTTGTTTGCAAAATTGTCAGTAAAGGTTTAGATGGACCACAGATAAAAGATGTGACAGACGGATAGACAATAGACAAAAATACGGGTAACCTAAGTTAAATGTTAAAGATGTGATACATAAAAATAAAATTAAGGAGTTAATTGAGGTAGACCT
This sequence comes from Modiolus philippinarum, assembly GCA_002080025.1. NCBI lineage: Eukaryota > Metazoa > Mollusca > Bivalvia > Mytilida > Modiolidae > Modiolus > Modiolus philippinarum. The sequence goes on along the minus strand of MJUU01016296.1, from coordinate 246,672 downwards.
AAAGTACATGTAACCTTCATACCCTATCTGCACATAAAAGTAATAATAATTACATAAATCAGTAAAAAATGATAATCTCCTCAAACAAAAAAAATTAATACATGTAATACAATGTAAACTCTAATATTTCTTTTTCACAACAGCACAAAAACCATACAAAAAACATTTGATATAAATAGTGGAAGGATATGGAGTAAATGTACGTGAGAAAAAGTCTCTACAAATAGACGACTTTCCAGTAGGTGAATTTTCCCGGAAAATTTTGACGTCACAATATAGATTTTCGAACGTCACAATGTTCAGTGACGCAATTTGCGCCGATTGACCCCAAGTCAACCGGCGCAATTCATTCATAAAAAGAAGTAAGAAAGTGGTCTATACATGGACAATTCTTGTGACATTTTCTGCAAAGAATCTGCACATTTTATTGAGATAAATAATTCAACTGGAAAATAAGTAACTAAGAAAGCACGGCAGTATGTGTTACTCGTAACATCATGAATTGAGATGATGTAGACTTGTCAAACTCAAAAGTTTGTGAAAATCAAGTTACTTGCTGGATTACTCAATTGTTATATAGCCAAACAGACATTCAACATAGTAAGTTGCATATTGTTACTTAAATATTCATGTTTTGCTATTTTTCTATGATATCAAATGTGATATAGCTATTTGTCGTCTGTATAGAGGTTGATCAAATGATCTGAAAGTCATATGCAGTAAACTGTACAATTCTTGCTACATGTAGGATAAACATGTCAACAATTCTTTATCATAACTGTAGACTTTTCCACCTGATGTGTTACGAGTCATACATACATAAAAATAATATGATTGGATTAACTTAAAAATGGAAGACAATCATTGGTTAAGAATGTACATAAGATACAGAGGTAAAATAATTAAAAAACAATCTTGAAATGGCACACGCAATTGCAATAAATCACATGAACAAACAGCTAAAAATACCCTAATGAACAAAGATATACTCGTTACAATCAACATGTTCCAAATCAGTCAAGTATCTGCTCTTACCGATGAATGATACAAATAACTTTTAAACAATTAAAATTGCAAATATCTTACGTTCTGTATTCTAACTACTATGACCCTGACTAAACTGAAACCTATCTAAATTAAATAGCATGCGACTAAATTTGGAGTTGGAGAAAATGCACATGGGACGAAGTCTCTTTAGATACACGGTAAAGCATTAAAAAAACAGATGGCCGTTTCTATCGATTATAATATATTTTGAACATGTGTAGAATTAACATGTGTCTAAATCGAATATAATTTCTAGTCCCATATGGATGCCAGCAAGTTGATCGTTGGCCACAACAGAATAGAAATTAGTCTTTGTGTAATATTTTCTGAAATGATTTCACATATATACTCTTGGTCATAAATATGGACTGTTTTGTTGAGAATGCCTTAGATATTTAAGGGCTGCTTGTTTTCAAAAATTCAAATTATCCTTTAAAAATCGCTGAAATCATTCTTGTACACGATGGGCATCGAAAATTACTTTTTTGGGAAATATTTGTACACCAAAAATTTGATTACCAAAATGTTCCATTTTCAACGAAAAAGTGGTTTTCAGAACGGGTTGATGGAGTGGTCGGACAAATTCGTAGAATCGGAGACTTTCGCACTTCAGAGTTATAAGCAATGATTAAAGCAAAATATTACACTTTCAACAACACACTTTTCAAACTTCAAATTTTGACCCAGAAAATACAAATATTGCATATTTATGACCAAGAGTATGTAAAAAGAGTGCAATCTGATAGAAACCTTGCTTCTCTTCTCACAGAATATAATACTTGTAACAAGACGAACAAGGTTAATGAGTGATGGTAGAGTATTTTGCAGTGCTCTAGTAATAGCACACAATGTTCGCTTTTAGGGTATGAAATTCGTTTATGGTCCTTTTGATTCGATCTATGAACATTTAATTTAGGTTTATTTTCTTTTTAAATAAAGAAAATTACAAACAAAAAACTCGAAATTCAAACACATAAAAATTATAAAAACAAAGAAAGAAAAAACACATCTAAGATGACATTCCAATATGCTAGGAACCTTGTCTTTACACAGTCTAACTGTTTAATAACTATGTAATTTTCATTATCCTAGAAATTACAAAAAAACAGGATAGCAGTAAACAATCACACGTCACAATTCACAAGTGAACTCCACAGAAAAACAATCAAATAGAAACAACGATAGGAACTCTTGATAGCTGGACTTCGTACTTAGTATAAGAAAGTTTTATAAATTGATGTAAATATTTTTCATTTACAACATCTAATATATATCATAATTATTATTAAATTTCAATCTATTTGAAACAACCAGTGACCAATCACAATTGTGCCTACAAAAATATAAGCGATTAAAACATACAGTCTTAAATTGTGATAAAACCGTTTCCATGATTTGTGATTTGGGAATAAGTACAGACAAAACTCACATATACTTGCACATTTGGAAGAAAGACTATGAAGTGATTCATACTAAAGAAGTATAATTCATTCGTAATGCCTTTAAATGACACATGATATCTAAGCAAAGAACACATTCATATTCATATCTTATTAGATCAAAGCTTGCGCACATAGAAATCGATAGATTTCCAAAAATTCTGAAGATGTAATATTAAATAGGAAATCACTTTCTAAAATGGACGATAAGGTCTCTACACTTTCATCCATCGTCAAAGCTTGTTCTGCAGTGTTTCTACAATATAAACAGAATATTTAAGTAACAGTTTAAGCGATCATAAACAAAATCGTGTTCTTACTTGTTGCCCATGTGTTTAATAATGACGTTTACCGATCAGTTATCCAACAGACCCTTTATCACCTTGTTTTAGTTGGCTCTGTAACGGATGCCACGCGTTGAGAATATCATTCTTTTTTTCTTAACGACAAAAACATTCTACCTGTATTACAGAAGGCAATGTGTTGACAATATTATGTTTTTGACATTTAACACAATCTGGGCACACAGAAGCTATATTTAGTCGTCATATAAGCGGGAGGTTGATGCATCATTAAACCTGGTTTAACCCACCATTTTATTTATAAAATGCCCGTTCCAAGTCGGGAATATGACGGCTTCCATAAAATGTTCTGTGTTGGGTTGTGTGTTTTCGTTACTGTTGTGCGGCTTACGGATTTTCCTTACTGTTCTCTCCATCTAATTGCTTTGGACTTTAGTTGTCACTTTTATTTATTTACATTCCAGAGGAATTAATGACACCTGTATGGTATTGAATAAACATGGTGAAAGTGCTTTTTTGTGTATTGTTTTGTTTTTTTTTCGATTGTTTGTCATGTCATGTTGCCCCGAATTTCCATTTTCTGTCCCTTTTCTCCCGTATCTGAGGTGGTGAATACCAAAAGGGACGAACGGTGAACAAGAAAAAGCAACTACCCTGATATAATAGATAACAAATGCTGAAATATCTGTAAATGTTTTTTAATTATTTGTTGTCATCTGGCATTTGCATTCGTGAGCATTTAAATATATAACCGTGAATTTTATTGCTTTTTGTTATCAAACTCATTGAAGCCTTTCCTTCCACAGATAAATGTTTGAATGATTTGTTAAAATTTTGATTTATCTCCCTTTCCTTACTTCTCTACGTCAAATGTATCCAAAGGTATTGTTTTTCGACATTTAGCAGCGAATTCCGCTGACGCCATTGTTAATGACTGTCTTGAAGTTACTGTGATGAATCAATGTTTCCTCGTTGTTGACTTTAAGAAGACAAAAACAATACAATGTCCTGATGTTTTAACCCTACCAGTTTTTTGTAGGGAGTTTGTCCCTTGCCATGTGTCCCTTGCACGTCTTTATGATATTCTTTAATTTTTTCATTTAGGCTCTTTTATGTCTCGATATTGAACCGCTGTTCAAAAAAGGAAAAAAAAAACATCATTCCCCTAATGCTTGAACAATTTCTACCTTACAAAAAGACAAGGTGTATTGATTTGTAAGAGTATTTTATAAATTACATCTCCGCTGGTATCTAAATTAGCTATAACTTATACTATATACTTACATTGAGAGTATGTTCCCAGTGGAAAGTAAGGTTAGTATTCGAGCGTGGCAGTAGTCAATAACATCCGATTCAGTCCTTAATTTTTCATGTTTCGGATTAAATAACATCATTCCGGCACTGAAATGAAAGACTTATTGATAACATTTTGTGGATAGATTATTTGATTGTTTAATTTTCTGCAAGGTGGAATTTAATTTGGAATACAATGAAGAAAGATAAAAACCTGACATACCCTCCTCATAATGAATGTTGATTCAAAATGAAATTTTGAAAAGGTTTTCCCCATCTAGAATGCCTACACAAATTTTTACCGTGAATTAAATATAATTGGTAAATTAGATAAAAAGAGCAAACTGCGGCCTTTATTCTAAAACAAAACAAGACGGTTACTGACACTGTTTATCACATGGTAGAATAGAGTCTTAATTGTGCCGATTGATAGAGAGACACTAATATTTCCATTTGTGAAATTGTACATCTTAAAATCAAGCAAACGTGTGACAAATCTCAAACATATGCATATCTATTCTTTATATCTTTTTCTTTATTGCAAGTCTCCAGAATCGTTTTAAAAAATGTGCTGAAAATGTTCCAGCTGTTGATTTGGTGATAAACACATAAAGGCATCTACATATTTTCTAAATTAATTGAAAGTTCCCTAAAACTATGCTGAGTGGTTACAAACGAGTTTCACTGCTTTTTACTTTTTCAGTAGTAAATTTAGTCTTATATTTTAAAGACGCATTAAGTCTCAAGGAAAATTCTTTCAGCAGAATTCTTTGCTAATATACCATGATACGCATGTCTAAGTAATTGCTTTAATATCTTGTAGGTTTAAAGAAATTGTATGAGAGTTTTCAGAGGAGTTACCCTCACATAAACAATAATAACTGACGGGAAAGTAAAGAAAAACTTACTATTTCTGTATACGAAATTAGTTGCTACAAGTAAAGTGCTTGTGAATTGGTTTACATGTTGGTTTCTTGAATTTTTTTTTAGTACAGCTTATTTCAATAAATAGCAAAAGTATGGTGTGTTCTACCGGGATCTTATTCTCAAATACAGTAGTTTAACATAAGTGTAAGTTCAGATGACGATATTTTTAACTAATGCATTCTCGATCGTGAGTCCCGGATTCACAGGGATCAAAATAAAGGACTACACATTACACTCGTTTTAAAGTTTATTATTAATCGGCTACTGTGTGAATCGCGATTGAATAATGTAAACAATTAATTTATCAATATTCGTTTTTGACTACTTTTGGATTTTGACTTTCCATATGATTTGATTTTAATGCTGCTGATGAGAGATCACTCTCTTGAAACATGTGTACAGCATAACGAAATTTACTGATTTTATGCACCTTCGGTATTTTTGCATATTGAACCATTTTGCCGATGCAAGTGCAGGTGGAGCAGGGGTCACCAAAAAGGTATTACAAGCCATAGTCAGACTTGTCTGACATGAAAAGTTTACCTTGCGTGTTATAGAAATTTTCAGTTTTTATCAAAATTCTAACCCCTTAAAAATACTGAGGCTTCATTCCGTGTATTTCATATCAGGTTTACTCTTTATAATCCTTACCACAACATTGCACGTCTTTCAGTCATTCGTTGAGAAGGGTCATCTAGCACCAAATTGTGTAGGATATAACGTAATCCACCAGAATAACACTTTGGGATTTCCGGTATATCAGATTCTTCATAATGAGGTCTATTAATAGAAGATTGGGGGAACACGTCCCCATCACTGTTAGGTCTCAGTAAGCTGTAAAACATCCTACTGACTGCGTATGCATCGGCCTTGGAGTATATTTGTTGAAGTGTGGTCATCTGAAAAAAAAACAATTAAACAATCAAAAAATTTTACTGTTCCAAGCTCTTTAATATAAAAAAATATGGTAATCTCGGCTATAGAATATCTTAAGTAAGGAATTTAATGTCTGTTATCAGTTCTGAATTTTTATCAGCTTCGGGGAGCTAACAATACAGTTTATTTTGCTTAAAACAAGGAGAAAGACACTTGGACGCTGTGATGGTGTGTATTTACATTATTAAAAGGTGTTGTGATAATAAGGCAACAGATTAATTTTTCACGAGGAATGCATTTCTATATAAAATCCTTACCTGAAAGAAGCGTTTCTGTTTTTTAAACACTAAGCCATGGAAAAGAATTGTTTAAAGAGACCCGTTAGTAGAGGGTAGAAGTACACATGTTTGCAATATAACTCTTTTACTTCGAATATGGTGACTTGTCGTGTACCAGTTATCGCGATTTTCACACTATAAGTTTTCATTGATCCTCTTAAACTCGGACTGAACTCTAAATGTGTTATTTTGTGAAAATTCATCGAGTAATACGTCCATCAATTCATTTTTAGTTTCATTGCACATGCACAGTAATACAGTCATTTTAAAAAGTGGTTTTCTTGACAAATTTTGATGACGGGTGTACCAGTTATCGCCATCTTTCAAAATAGGCATAGGATTTTTAATCAACTGTTTCATTAACACTATAATCCAGTGGGGGTACTCCAAATAGGGATAAACTAAATAATAAAGAATGAAAGGTCATCAGATGCCATTTTCAAACTGAAAGGGGCATGATTTTTATCACTGCTAAATTTGCTCAATTGCGTTCACGATTACTAGTCAATAGAAGACCTTGACTGCCCCTATTCATCTAGATTTGACTATTTGAAGAGAAAGTAACATATTCAGTGTTTACCTCCACAGAAACCATAGCTGATACCAAAAGGTCTCTCTTGCGTCATCACATGTAAAAAATCTATTTTTAGCTATTCATAATACGTGACCTCCCACGTAGCAATTTATATTTCAAAGGGGCTCCGAAGGGATTTTATTTCAAATTTCAACGTTTTAAAAGATTAAAGACATTTTTTGGGGGACTGTATTTTCAGGATATTGCCGCCATTTCTGTACATAACCATGTAACAAAGTCATGCGCGAACTCAAGACACGTGAAAATTGGCGATAACTGGTACACGGCGATAACTGGTACTCAATCAGTATTGTTTTTCTTTAAGTCATGAACTTGAAAGATCAGAAAACAGGAACGATTAAGTACAATTAAGTCACAATATATATATATTTATGTTTCTTAAATTCAACTGAAATAATCCAAACTTTAATCTCTTGATGTAAAAAACCAATGTGCCAAAATATGGTCATGGAAAAGTATGTCTCAAGGCAAATATGACGTCAAGAGTTCGTTGGCTGAGGATGACAGCGATTATTAGATTTCTTTACCAGTTATTTTTATGTTTATGGACAATCTTGGATCCAGATTCGCATACCTTGATGTAGCGTTGGTCGACATTTTAGCAATGAGTTCCGCTCAATAAGGTGTTTGTAGCCGTCTTGAACTTTCGATGAGGTATTAGCAACGCTCATTTTTGAAGGTCTTTGTACAAAAATGTACCTTCTTAAATATGGATAGCATCAATGAAAGCATTGTCCCATTGCTTGGTTTTATCTTGACTGTTTTTTTTGTAGAGACTTTTTTCCATGTTCGCTTACTTCATATTTTCCATTTTTCATTTCGTCATTAAATAAATAGTAAGTCCTTTTATAAAATGTATTAAAAATGGTTTGAACCGCTGTGTATATACGCTTTCCATATACATTACCTCATAATTTTCATCAAGGCACAATCTGGTTCTGCTATATCTAGACAGTTCTGGTGCCCATGCGTGATTGTTTCCCGCAATTATTTCACGTCCATCTGTAAACATTACGGGACTACCGTCTGACGACTTCAGTGTTGTAGCAAACCCAAAATCTGTCAAGATTGGACGCAGCAAATTGTCCAAGAAAATATTGTCTGCCTTTATATCTCGATGAACTACACCATTTTTCTGTAAGTGATGCACTGCAGACAAAATTTGATATAAAAGTTGCAGAAGAAATCTAGTTGTTAGTCCGAAGCTTGGCTCTGGATATTCAGCTCTATTCTCAACCATAAATGATTTCAGAGTTTGTGGATATTTATCCATTACAAGAAAAGATGTTCGATTTGCCATTTCAATCGGAACATCGATTTTGGAAGGAATCAACAGATTGATGAATTTCTTGAATCTATCAGTTGCTCCAGTGTAATGGTGGAGAATTTTTATAATGTTTGGATGTGCTGTTAATGTTACAGGGATTCTATGTTCAGGTCCGAAATTCTGAATTAGGAACTGATCCAAGCTATGTCCTTCTCCATGCTGATTAGCTTGTAAGTTTATAAGATTTATCATCATCTAAATAAAAAATTTAAAAAAATTCTCAGTTCAAATTTTGATCAATTTCAGTACTCTTTGATATTCTATTATACATTATCTATCAACATCAATAGTGTCGCACATTTTGTTCCTGGATTTAACGCAATACCTGGAAAATGTAAGGAAAACCTCAAAAAATTATTGTGGTACTTGTAGAATTCATGTGATATCGGGACAATAAAGGCAGAATGATTAGATTTTTGTTACATATTGTGATAAAATTGTTTGAGAAATGCAAAGTAAATGTCGATGTCAATTTTGACAATTTATGTCACTTTAGTACTTCTCACACATGCACCAAGCAAATAGAAAATAGCTTATATCTATAGGATAAGTACATTATTAAGAACTATATACATGCATCAGACAATTCTACCAAATATATGCATCAGACATTTCTACCAAAATATTTTCCTGCAATATACTTTGAGTGGAAACCTGATTGATTAAATTTTACATTTTGTGTATGACTTAAAAGGCCAATGAGTGTTTTGATTGTTACGAGACGAGGCTATTATATATCATACTCTAAAAAGCTCCACACTTTACACTACAACAAGTTGATGATAACTTTAAATCGACTTGATGAGTACCCTATGTTTGTCTTTATATTGTAATCGTCCACTAGCTTAAGACAATAGTGCTTTTGTCGGGCAAAGAATGACAGTGATTGTAAGATCACTTTGCCAGTTGATTAATGTTTGTTGACAATCCCACACCCATGACCAGTGAAGACATAAATGTAGCATTGCTCGATAATTAGCAAAGAATTCCGCTCAGACCGGTGCTAGGGGCCGTCTTGAACTTATTATGAGGTATGAGCAAAACTCATTGGTGAAGGCCTCATGGTGACTTCAAGATGAAGAACAACAATAAAAGCGTTGTTCCTTTGCTTGTTTTACCATGTGTTTGTAGAAACTTTGTCTCATGTGCATTTACTCCACATCTTTTCATCTACCATATAAAACAAATAAGTAATAAGACAATCCTGAACACTTATCCATATTTCAAATAAAATTTTAGATTCCTTGCTTTCCTCTGTTAACGAAGTAAGTGGACCATTAGAACCAGCATTTGCTATTATACCTGCAGTGTGATTGCTGGGGAAACAAAAAAAAAGGAAACTGGTATTGCAGCAACGGGAGGAAAGATTGTCAGTTATTTCCCCTGTAAGGTCAATTTACCCCTCTTTTCAGTACACTTTTATCTAAAAATGTCCTCAAAATTCATTTATTGGCGGTAACGTGCATTTGTGTCGCCATTACAAAGTCAGGGAAATAACTCGGAGGCTATATTGTTGTTAATACTGCAATTGCGCATTATAAAAAATAACATTTATTTCATATTATAATGCAGGTAAGTATTAAAGCAACTTTAATGGCGATGTTTTAATTTTCCACATAAGATAGTTTTAAAGCAACAAGTATTGTCTTTTGAAATGATAGGCTTCGCATGTGCGTCTTCCTGTTTTTTACTGTCATTGCAGATATGGGTTTTAGTTTAAAGGATTGCAATCTGCATGCTTGTTTATAGTATTCCATGCAGTGTAGCTTTACATAATAACACTAGTTATTTGACATTGGAACAACAAGGAAGCGAAATTAGGTCATGTCTGGTTCATATAAGAATTCTCGGTAAATAAATAATATACATGGAAAGGCATGATTTAATTCGTAGAACCAAATATAAATAGAAATGCACAGAAAAATGATGCATTTAAAGAATTCGAAGAGCTTTTATTATCAATGCTTTTAAGAAGTAAGTTTTAAATGCTACTAGGAAAACAATATAAGGAAACAATACAAGGAAGACATTAACAAAAAAAGGAACGAAAACGACAAGCACTGGGCATACATTTACCCCATTACTCCGGAAAGGTAATCGTGATCTGCTCTTCACATTACTGTACATTAATCATATTGTCCAAAAAAGCTATCAGTTAGTGAGATATATAACATTTGTTATGTTTCAGTTTATAAGTAAACTCTGGATATACTGACAAATGTCCTGCCAAATAAAAGCATACCGAAGACCAACGATATAAGTGTTGTTCCATTGGTATAAATTTTACCATGTATTTATAGAGCATTTACTCCATATCCTTTCATTGCTTACTGAAGATCTGCCTTCAAGAAGGCAAGACTTATTGTAACCTTTCGTTTGGCATGAAACCCAATTAAAACTTTGGGCTTACGTGCACTTTCATAGATAACAATTGGCTTCTAAGTTATTGGATTCGAACTATGAGTGAAAGAAAACATTTTTATACTGGTATTAGTTATTCTGGTAGACTAAGTACCAAAATCAAGGACTATCGTCTATAAAAAATCATGAGAATAAATTTAAGATCTAAGATGAAAATTGAAGCTTTTCTGTTTGTTGCTCTTTTTGTATTCATAGATTTGAAATTTGACTGTTACACTAAGTACATATGACCTTTATGAATAGGAAAATACCAGGAAGTTCTAAATAATAATTCACACACTTAACATCGTTAGATAACAAATACAAATATATAAATCTGCATGTTTCGACTAGCATTTTTGTTACTTTGTCATCACAAAAATAAAACAGATGATGTCTAAAGGATCTAACAGAAAAAGTTCAATACATCAAGTTTAACGCTTTTTTCACCAGTATATTACAAAAAATTAGAAAAACTGTATGACTATCAGCAGAGGAGAAGATACATGGAGTACCATATAAGGTAGAAATACGTCATACAAATTATTTTAGTTGCGCAAAAACCTGGCATAAATGATTGGGGGAGTTGTCGAATTACTACTAGCTATACTTGGAAAATCACATCATGAAGCTAGTTTTGAAGTTTAAAGTGTCAATATAAAGATATGGGTATGGCACTAAAATTAGAATTCCAGTTGTCTCTTTAGATATCATATGAATAACAAAATACGGAGGTTACTGTAAATTTAATTTCTGCATATGGCCATTTCGACAACTTATGTCTCATCAGTGCAGATAAAATCTATACATTTGGAAGACGATAAACTCAAAGACGTTAAAAAATTGATAGAGAACAAATTACCAAATGTGATCCAATCGGAAAGCCAAGATCAGCTAAGGACAGCTTTGCACGAGGGAGATACTTCTTAGTTTTAAACAAAATTTACAAAAATTTAGATATTGCAGGTTTCTAAATAAATCGGTTTGGGTCATCACCGAAATGAAGGATCCATTTTTGGCTTGAATTAAGAATACTTAAACAAAATCCCATCATCCCTATTACAAAAATTAAATTCAAAGACTTATTTATTTTTTACTGGACAGCCTCTTCACGGCATATTCAAAATTTGTTTTTGTCTTAATCACCAAACCATAAAGAAATATCGCTACTTTTATACTCGTTTCACCACATTTTACAATATTACAAAATTTAGTGCCTGTGAAAATATGAATTACCCAAAATCGCATCAATTCCGTTGTGACTAATACAAAAATAATCTTTCTCTAGATAAACGGAATAATTATAGTCGTGACAATACACTTCTAGGCAAATCAATATGTTCTATACGTATTTACGTAATACTGAAAGATAGACTAAATAGAAACAAGGAAATATCTTATAAAATTGTCTGGATTTGTTTCCTGGTAATTACCTACAGAGATATATTAGCATCAGTACTTCCTTTTATAAAGTCATGCAATCATGATTCAGATTAGAAATGAATTTTATGACTAGTATTATGTAATTATTGAATTGATGGTGAGTGGTATTAGTGATTGATGAATTCTTATATCTGTTCAGCATCTCGCACCCAGGACCAAAAGGAAAGGTTCATTAATGAAGCGTTGTTTGACATTAAGCAACGACATGTTAGGACCGTCCTGTACTTACTATGAATCAATGCTGAACAACTCATGGTTACCACAAGATAAAGCACAGCAATAAAATCGTTGTTCCTTTGCTTTATTATGTATTTAAAGAGGCTTTGTCTTATGTACATTTATTCCATATCCTTTCACTGTTTATCTACCCGGCGTTTTAGAGCAGCTCTAAGACTTGGGATATTGCGATTTTATACGTCACAGCTTATTGGTTTCATGCGATAGTATTCTTGAGTTTCCGTCGCATTATAGGATTAAACACTGTTTTAAAGGAATTTATTGTAGTATAAACGGGACCAATTCACTCACAAACAAATAAAAGTCCGAAGGACTTGTTTAATCCTTATAATTCTTTTAATTTGATGATAAGTAATTAAATTCTTACTTTTATAATGCCAATCACACGTGTTTGTTCTATTTGATTCACTCGGCGTATGAATTTATAAGGTGAACGTCGTCTATCGAAAAATAAACGACTTCAGAAATTGCTACCGGAAGTAAATTCAACAAATCATATCAGCGTATTTCCTATTATGCAAATCATATAAGAATTATATTATATTAAATGGAATTTTGGGGAAATGCAAACAGTTTTGAAACTGTCGGCGTCATTCAACGCACTCAACAATAAACTATAAAAGAGTCACCTACTGCTTAATTTTCAGCAAACCTGTTTCTCTCTAGTCGACATTGTAGCATTTTCAACTTGAGCTTCGTAAACATAACGTATTAAATCTAAGATTAGAAAAAAACAAGGGAAACGGGGAATGTGTCAAAGAGACAACGTCCCAAGGGGGGTAATAACAACCACAAAGCCACTATAAGATCTTCAATGAACGGTGAGGAAACCCCACACCCAACGGCAGGTCCGAGTCGACCCCTAAATAAATTGTCATCAAGTTCAGCAAATAAAACACCATCCTAGACTACTATAGACATAAAGTAAACTAAGTAGAAAACAGACAAAACACACAAAGGCTTAATAAATTTCCTGACGTAGGACAGGCGCAAACCTGCTGCGGCGGGGTTAAACTAGTTTTATTGGACCCAAACCTTCCCTCTATAGCCAATGTGATAAATCAAAAAACAATCGAAACAACAGTAAAATTAATATACATTCTTCTGCCATGTAGCTACGTCTGTTTGAAAAGTAAGAAGGGACATTGACTATGGAGTGAAACAAGAAAGTAACAATTAAAAGAATAAACAATTCTAGTGGATGTATTTCAAATTAATATAACATGGTTGTCCAATGTAATATCATTGCACAGGTTTTTTTGCCTTACTTTATTACTTGTTCTTTCCCTCTTTCAACTGCTTCATATTTTAATTAGAAATTTCATCTCATTTATTTTAAGGACACCAAATAGTTTCATTATATCACGTATTTTATCTCCTTTTTGGGTCTGACTAGTGTAAATCATATGAATAAATAATAACTGAGTGAACTGAATGAGAACCTTTACCTGAGACTATTCAATATTGCTTCCTAGTATCTTATGAGGAAGTCTGGAAATTTCAGTCTAGAATGAATAAGTCTGGATTTTTTTAATGAAGCTCAAATAAGAAACTAAAATAGTAATTGATTAATTTACTTGTTTGACAGACCAGCATGTACATGTACTTTTATCACGAAATATATTTTAAGTTCAAAAACATGTATTTTCTAACGACTGTTATTTCTGTAAACAAAAACACCGCGCCTAAGGGAATGTTTTTATACAGTGATTATGCAATGCTTATGATCTGTATAGTAGAACGGATGTAAGGAGGAGATAGCTCTGCCCCCTTATAAAATGGCGCATTAAAACGTTCAGGTTTTGAGTGGTATCTTCGAACCTCGGGGATGCGGTGTCGTATGAGATTTTTTAAAAGTCTATGAAAACTGCAAGTTCCGGTTCCGGTTTTTGCCGTTAAAAATTCCAGCATGAGAATTGCAAGTTCCGGAATTGCGAAATGTGCGGAAAATCTCTGTTTATTCAAACTGCGATGTGACATATCACATTATTTTGCCAAAGATTACATTTTCTTAACACCATAAGCACTGTTGTTCGAAGTCTATGTTTTATTTATAATACAATAGTATAGGTATGCCTCATAGGAATATCGGAATAGAATTTAGAATTCTAAACATGGTTACAACATGTCTCTTTCGACACGTTATTAACCAACTCATTAAAAAACTCCAAAAAAGGGTTATTCATATTTAGCAGAAATGGTGTCAAAATAACAAAAGCAAAAATATAAGGAAAAAATAAAAAAAAGAATGCCACAAAAGTAAAGCAGTATGAACACCTAAAAATCGACTAATCATCAAGTGCTCCGGATGGTAGGCATTATCGGTTTGACATGTGGCAACCGTCAAACTGCCAGTGAAAATTCTGGAAATAAGTGAAAGTCTGTGTTTGTCTGGTAATAATTTACATGTTGATGTGCTTTCCGATAGATTTGCAAAACAGGCTCTTTGAAACGATCCGTTAAATCATGTTGACAACCGTAAAAACAGGGGGGGAGGGGGGTCACTTCAGTTGGTATCAGGTACAGGCGTGCCGCTGGCATTTTGAAAATACTCCCCTTTCATATAGTTCCCCCAACAAATTATCGATCCATTCATATAGTAAATTTCAAGAGTAACCAACCCAACTGTATAGTAAGAATGTGAATTTGGAGTGAGAAAACCATTAATCTCACAGAACGAAGTTTTTAAACATCAAATGATGATAAATACTAGATTATTTACAGCAACCAGTAGAGATTCTGGACATTTGTGGTCAATTTACGACCCATTGATACACATGATGTCAAAAATTACTACCCATTCATATAGTTGAAAAAAACAGGCCCATTCCAGCGGCACGTCTGTATATACCTCTATATAAAAAGTGACCCCCCGTGTAAAAACCTGTGGCGACAATAACATTACTTTGATGTCCAGCTTTTTCAAACAGTAATTTTTGCGATGTTGAGAAACACGTCGTACAAGCTATAGAAATTGCAAAAATACCGAATTAGTTGAGAACTGTATATGTCATGATCTGAAAATTATTAAAACTGCTAGAAAACATGAATTTCAATAACAGAAAGTCAAAATCATATCGTCGTTACATTTGAATTATAGGATAATAGGCTTAGGTATGATGTTAATGATGGTGCATGGGTGGACTACACTTTCAAAAGCGTTTACTTTTATACTGTACTTAGTGCCTGTCATAATAATGCTTCTTCCAAGATGACAATAATGACACATTTACAGTATTGGATATGATATCAATACCCTCAATTATGAAACGTTTCTGTAATATGACCAAATACACAACCAGTAATATTTTCTCATTATTCGATACGATATCGACGCTGGCAATTCTATAACATTATGTGCTATATATCTAAGAATATATGGCAATGTATTACTTCTATATTTTGACTGATGCATTTGCTGGTGGACTAGAGGTCCCCGATGGTATTCACGAGCCGAATAGTTAAACTTTTACTGGATTTGCCTTCCTATTTCGATATTTTTGGTAATGAATCCTTTTTTTACTAATTTTTAATTTTTACTCATTGAAACACTTGTACAAAATAACGAGATTTTCTGTATAATATACATGTTTGGTATTTTTGCATTTTTTACTTGATTTTGATGTCAGAAATACTGTATTTTACCAAAAACATGTAACCAAACGGATATTTTCTGGGTTAGATTTGATATCGATAAGCAAAATAAAACTTTCCATAATATGAATAAGACACATTTATCAAATATTCGATATTATAACAATGTTCTCAATAATTTCTCCTAAGTAATGACATTTCTTAAGTAACTGAAAATGTCGGTAAAAGGGATATTTTCAGTATTCGGTACAATATCAATGCCTAAAAACAAGGAACATTTCTTTAACATGACAAAAGGCCATTTTTCTGTATCGGATTGCAATACTCAAATACATTTCTATTCTATTATTTGACCAAAAGAATATACCAAAAAGGCCGTAATAATATTAAATCTTATAGAAGCTATAATCTAATTTTGACGTCACGTCGAGCTATTCGCAAATCAACTTGGAAAATAGGATATATCTACATCCAATTGCATGGCGTGAATCAAAGCTCGATATCAGACAATTTAATATACTGGCAAGAAAAATGCTGAGGATCTTATGCCGTTTTTATGCGTTTTTATGTGAAGTATGGTATACCAATAACGGTATCCGTTCGTCAATACGTCATATTTTTACTGTTGCTCGATTTTAATATTTTCTGAAAGCTGCTGTTTGTTTTATTTACTTATATATTTTCTTTTTTTTAAATTCTCCATACCGAAATTTCAGTATGGAAGTTTAATTAATCTGTTTCTGCTGGATGAAATTCGAGTGTAGGTTTCCTGTCAACCAACCATGTGTTACCTGGGGAAGCACTGGTTTTCAATTTGCTTTCCAAATTAAAGAACCTTAGTGAGCAAGCTTACATACCCCACGCCCCCACGTATCGGATAATCTTGCATTATCTAACAAGATGTGCTTGCAAAACACTATGCCCCCGGTAGCAACCATGTCTACAATACAAACTTGCTAAAACTGCAATCACTAGAAATTAAGGTTAAGTAGACATTTCTACTAAGCTCCATTAGATCTATTCACACATAGAATATCAAGCATCTTACAATAGTAATTAACGAGCTAAAAGCTTAATCTAAATTTTGACCTTTTTACCTCTGTGACCTTGACCTAAATGAAATTTGCATAATGGTGTTCAGCTTTATGTGATCAATATACAGGCCAAATATGAAGTCCTATCTGGTTGCAAAGATATAGGCAATGTTAAAGTTTTCAAATTTTCACTCCGTGACCTTGACCTTCGACCTAACCAAATTTTTCGTGGTAGATTTGTATTGAGCTCTATTACATCTATTCACACATAGAATATGAAGCCTTAAGCAATTATAAGTAATGAGCTACAGCAAAATCTAGATTTTTACCTTTTGACCTTGACCTTGTGACCTTGACATGACCTAAGTGAAATTTGGATAAAACTGTTCAGCTTCATATAACCAATATACAGGCCAAATATGAAGGTCCTATTACATCTGGTTAGAAAGATATAGGCAATGTTAAAAGTTTTTAAATTTGCACTCAATGACCTTGACCTCTAACCTGACTGAAATTTTTTGATGGATTTGTACTAAGCTTTATTAGTTCTATTCACATATGGAGTATCAAGCCTCAAGCAAGTGTAATGAACGTGCCATACCAAAATCTATATTTTGACTTTTTGACCTCTGTGACCTTGACCTTTGACCTGACCTTAGCAAAAATTGCAAAATTCTGTTCAGCTTCATATGATCAATATACAGGCCAAATATGAAGGTCCTATCACATCTGGCTGAAAAGATTTTTTGGTAGATTTGTATTAAGCTTTATTAGATCTATTCACATAATAATATCAAGCCTCTATCAATTGTAATTAATGAGCTATAACAAAATCTAGATTTTGACCTTTTGACCTCTGTGACCTTAACCTTTGACCTGACCTGAGTGAAATTTGCATAATGGAGTTCAGCTTCACATGATCAATACACATACCAAATATGAAGGTCCTATCACATGTGGTTTAAAAGTTATTAGCCAGGTTAAAGTTGCAGGCAGACAGACAGACATACATACATATATACATACATACAGACAGACAAGGCAAAAACAATATGCCCCCGATCTAAAGATCCGGGGCATAAAAATTATCAAAAATCGAAATCCGGGTAGTTTGCACATCTCTTACAGATGCACAATCATTCTTTAAAATATCTTTAAAACCTTAGGAGGATTTATCCGGGCAACTAGTGTACCCTATTAGCATTATCTCGTCTAAAATGACTAAATTCAACAAAGATATTTTTAAATGAAAAATCAGCAAAAATCAAAATCCAAGTAGAATGCACATCTTCAATATATGCACAATCAATCTGCAAAATAAAAGTTTCCTACCTAAAAAGCTATAGGAGGAGTTATCCGGACAAATGATGCACCCTATATGCAACATGGTGCAATATAATACATAAAAATGACAAGGTTCAACATGTGTAGTATTCTGAAAAATAATTCAAAATCAAAATCCAACTACCATGCAAATTTTTGATATGTGCACAATCAACCTGCAAAACATAAACTTCTTATCTTAAAAGACTGTAGGAGGAGTTATCCGGACAAATGATGTACCCTTTATGCAACTACCATGCACATCTTTGATATGTGCACAATCAACCTGCAAAATATAAACTTCTTATTTCAAAAACTGTAGGAGGAGTTATCCGGACAAATCGTGTACCCAGTTGCTGACAGACGGACGGACTGACGGACCAGTCAAAAAATATATACCCTCCGCAACGTCATTGCGTGGGGTATAATAATGCATTGCTGGTTTCATTTGTTAAAGCACGTATGTGAACATGTCTCAAACTTGTTCGTTGTGTTTTTTTTTTAATAAAAAATGAAAATTAAACCCTTATTTATTTTTAACGGAATCTCTTGTTAATTTTAGAATAAAAACATAAAACAAATATTAAACTACCATGACTGAGATTATTGTTATTTGTATTCTGAGCCTATTATAGTAGTAACGTAAATAATGTCAAATGGTTTTTAATGACCTTTTGTATTTCTGATACTCTTCCTTGTCGGGCATGACTAAGATCAGGAAGACTGTGTAAAATGATACTGTGAAAACAGAATAATAATGATGGGAGGGGTATTTTTTATTACGTTACTTTTAACAGATTAAGCTTTGAAGGGTGTTATGCTTCGTTACCTCACAGAAATATAGTCACGAATTACATGTATGACTGTAGTGAGATTCCGTCGCATAAAGCTTATTTTACTGGTTTTTCTGGTTCTGTGCTTTGTGTCTGTCNGGCGTCATTGTTTTTGTGTCTAACGTCATTGTTTTCTGTGTTCTCGTTTTTGCCCTGTCTTTGGACTTCGATTTTTGTGAATGTCACCCCTTTGTTCCTTCGCGATTCTGCTGCCGTTGTTTACTGTAATTTTTTCGCAACAGTCAAAATTCTATAAATCATATGCATAAATATAAACTTTTATGAAAAAGGTTAAACAACGGCAGTAGAATACCGAAGGAACAAAGGAGAGGAATTTCATATAATCAAAGTTCAAAGACATAGCAAAAACAAGAACACAGAAAACAATGACGTAAGACAGATACAAAGCATAGAAATAAAAACCCAGCATTCAAAACCAAGGCACTCACAGTGAGAACTCCCATGAAATTGAAAGTAACATCAGGTGATCCGGAATGGTAAGACTGTCCTGCTCTGTAAACAACACCCGTCACACTGTAAGTGAGGTCAATATGTTTTTAATGATCAGTTTGATAGCTGATTGGTAAAGTCATTTTCTATCCCTAAGACAAAACCAATTTAAATCTATGGTACGTTTTACATTTTTAACGCTCAAAGAGTGCCATGTTAAATTTTTGAAAAGTTTTTGTTATCACACTTTAGTATTCAAACATTGACAAGGACAAATCAGAACAACAATCATCACTAACGAATACAAAACTTAAATTCAGCAGTATGATACACCATCTTATTATGCTGGGTAATGTTTAGGTAAAGGTAATGTTCAAATATCAAAAACCGTACCTTAACATTATCCTGGACCGGGACAAAACATTATCCAATGTAACTTACAATAATATATCTGTTTACATATTTCTCAACCGGGCTGAACATTATCCAACCAGACTAAACCAATTATACGCAAACTCTTATTACCTAAACTGTTTGCCGAGAACTCAGCTTATTGGGGGTGCTTTAGACAACACATAAAACAAAAGCACTTACAGTGTGAACTCCCTTAAAACTCGAGAGCGACATCAGGTGGTCCGGAAGGGAAGCATGTCCTGCTCTGTTAACAACACTCGTCACTCTGAAATAGAGTCATTCTAGGAAAAATGTCAGAATCGGTATAGTCAAATTCGGGAAGACGTTAATCTAGCTGTAATGTCCGCTTTCATTTGGGACACAGACACGTCATATCTTTCAATGATGTTATGGTGATGGTCATAGAATTTCTTGAGGGATGATATTAACATAGGCTGAACAAATCCCTGAATACGCAACTTTTGGGACAGTGCTTTTGCTCTGTTAAAAAAAAATCATTGTACATACTACATGCTCGACATTACCGAATCAACTGTGAAATGTACACTTCATAGGCTGGAGAGGTATGTATCTTGCTTGTAAGAAAGGGAAAGTTCACAATTGGAAGTTAAAATCATCACGCTTGTCATAAAACTTAGATGGGTGTATTAATTGAGATATAATTAACACAAATGACTCCATACTCGTATTTATTTCTCACAATCCGGTTGTATCATTCACACATAATGACTCATTGTAAATGATCATTGAAACTCCAAAAGGAGTCAGATCTTATGTTTCCGAATCTACAGTATGCATCCTCTGTTATATATGAATCGTCAGACAACATGATGTCAGAAACACAATTTGCAGTCAAGAACAAGTCAGGTCTACCTGTCGCTAAGATCTAGCTATATATAGTCAAATGTAAATTAATGACCTAAATTAATTTTAAGAATCTTAAAAGCTATAGCTACCTTACAACTTGTGGTGTATGTATTTCAAGTGTTCACTCTTATTTCTCTCTACTGGTTTGTCGTATGCATCTGTAAAGCATCTGTGAATGAAGTTTTTGTTTTGGGAAGAAGCCGTGGAATATTGTATTCACAGGGATACATGTGGAAGATAAAGATAGATATATCGTCCATTACGCAAAATTCTTAAATTATAAGTAGGTATTTCAGGAAATTAAGCTTCCTAGTGGTACAAAAAAAAATCCGTGAAAAGAGGTGAACGATAATTACCCCTTGCAATACCACTTGCGTTCTGAAATAACAATCCATTAACATCGACAAATTTATTCATTTATCGGCCATAGCGTCTGGCATGTCCATGTTGTAATCCACACCATATTTGATATTCTAATCGGTTGACATTTGACAAGATAAGATAACATCGATGTTCGACATTCTTATCTAATCGCTTCTATTATAAGAAATTGACAAAACCTGCTTTAGTAAAAGTGTGAATTTTACTTATGTCTATATTATATCTATTAATCCTTTTATATCAATAGCTAAACTTACAGTTTGACGGAGTAGTGGATTTTGGACATATTTCGGTTAAATACATGCATCAGTTTTCCTAACTTTTTTTCAAACCGTTGCAGACATTGATCTAATATTTTGTGTGCGAGTCTAAACCTAAGAGTAATGTATGAATTATAAGTCTATTTCCCGATATTCTGAATTTGACCTAAGGGAACCTAAAGTTTGCGCTCATTACATCCATACCTTTTTAATATTTGCTCAATTTTTTGCGTAAGTGATATTATGTTGCCGGTAGGGGGTAGTGTATTTCTGTTCAATACTTTAAGAATGCTTGTTTTTTCCCTCTCGTTTATATTAATACATTGTACATGAAAAAAAGAATGTATGGATTAAACGATCAAGAGACCTAAATACCGGATAAAATGAAAAGACAATAAAATACGTTTTGTGGTTTTAACGTGGTTTTCATAGTTAAAAATTGCCTGTGGTTTTCGTTGTAAGAAAACATTAGCGTAAGAAAAAGTTGCTGAAGACTGACGTTTCAATTTGAATTGATTGAAGATCGCTTAACATAAAGAAACACACAAAAGCACAAAAATCTGGGCGTATTATTTTATTAAATGCTGGAATCCTTTGCTGTATTATGTTTGAATTACCACAGTGCAATCATCAATCCAATATATTTATACAGACCGCCAGCCCTTAGGTTCACGCATCCTACACAGGTGAGTTTTTGAACTGTATGTTAATATACATTTTGTCGTTATTATCTGTTTCCCAGATTACAACAGATCTTTCCCTTTAAAGCTTAATTGTTGTTTCCTCTACCGGATTTGACATGTTCAACACGGCGGGTGTCTTATAAGGAGCAGGAGATGCTAACTCTACCGGTGCCCCTGATCTCATCCATGGTTTTTTATTGGGTCCGTGTTGTTCATCTGTACCTGTGTGTCTTCATTTTTCTTTTCTTCGCCTTATTCATGTTGGGTCTCTGTTTCTATGTTGTTTCCAGTGTTGCCATTGTCCTTATATTATTCGTTTTGGATTGACGGTTCGGTTCTCACTTACCGTTCTTTAATAAAGATATCCTCAACTTTAAGGTAATTTAATCATTTTGTAAAAAAAGTTTTCTTTCATAAGTATCTTCGAATTTACCTAATATACAAACGCAGACTCTGGTCGGTTACCTCTCTGTACCAAGTTACTTATATATCGTCAAAGTGGAGATTATTTCGATTGCAATATCAAGACAGGCTATTGATATGCTTATTTAATTTATATCTTCTTTGACTATATATCAGTAACTTGGAACAGAAAGATAACCAACAAGTTTTCTCATAGATTTCCTTTTTTGCCCCTGGGAGACCACATGAGTAGACATGATTTGTAACCTCTAATCCCTTTATCTTACACAAAACATTCAATCGAAGACTTTTTCAAATTATTGTACAACTGTGTCAATCTAATACACCATTATTATTTAAGAAAAAAACAAGAGGCTCTCAAGAGCCTGTATCGCTCACCTGGGCCATGGCTAACATAGAAACAACGGCAGTAAAATACCGATGGAACAAAGGGATGAAATTCACAAAAATCGAAGTCCAAAGACAGGGCAAAAACGACGATAGACACAAAAACAATGACGTTAGACAGATACAAAGCACAGAACCAGAAATTACAACGTTCAGAACAAAGGCACTCATAGTGTGAACTCCAGTGAAACTGAGAGTGACATCAGATGCTCCGGAAGGGTAAGCATGTCCTGCTCTGTTAACAGCACCCATCACACTGTCAGTGATATAATCCGGGAAAATGTCAAAGTCGGTAGTCAAATCCGGGAAGACGTGAATCTAGCTGAAAATGTCCACTTTCATTTGGGATACTGACACGTCATATCTTTCAATGATGCTATGGTGACGGCCATAGAATTTCTTGAGGGATGAAATTAACAAAGGTTGAACAAATCCCTGACTAAGCAGCTTTTGGGACAGTGTTTTCGCTCTGTTAAAAAA
>MJUU01016296.1:170706-212402 GCA_002080025.1 Modiolus philippinarum | reverse complement strand
ACAAATTGGAATCCAGTAGGATCCGGAATCCTCCTAGTACAAATTGGAATTCTAATTTCTACTGGGACAAATTAGAATTCTGATTTGTACTGAATTTAATACCGTACATATTGGAATTCCAATTTCTACTGGGACAAATTAGAATTCCAATTTGTACTGGATCCAGTATAAATTGGAATTCCAATTTCTCCTATGAGAAATTGAGATATCCTGATTTATACTAGTAGGATTCTGGACCGTACTAACTTAAATCAATAGAAACAGTAATAGATAAGTAAAACACCAGTAATATGTCCCTCAGTTCCACTGTTTTTGATGATCATTTAGTTAATAGATTAATTTCAAAAGAATAAGATTTATTGTTTAATTGCAAAAAAGATATAGATGTTTTGCTTCGAACTCTTAAACCTTTACACACAGTTTTAACTTCTGATCACTAGTTTTCATAAGTTAACTTTAAATATGGAAGTAAACATGGTTGAATTTTATAAAATAAATTACTGGAATATGATTTTTTTAAAGATGGCATACTTAAAAATTTCTATTCTGATACTGATTTTGTTGATTTTAGAAGTCTTCGATGTGGTAGATCCTGCAACTTTAATGATGGAATTTCACACTTTCAGTTATGTTAAAAAATTGTTCGCCGATAGCTGGCAGTATAACAGCCACAGTTTGTAACTTCTCTAAAGTCTGCCCCACTTCCTTTGGATAAAAGAAATCTTACGATTTTAGCTTCATTTTTACACCAATCTTTATCATATTTGGTATGTAAATAAAGAATGACCATACATAACTGAAAAATGTTGAATTCGCGGTTTACGACATGTACAAAAGTCTGCAGTCATGTGCATTTTCACATTTTTTTTTCTAACAGGTGAAAATTTCTAAGTGGTGGATTGTCCTATTTTAAGGGTGACCAAGTAACTTGATAAAATAGACGACCCGAGTTGACCTACCTATTAATAGCAAGGTGTACTCGTTCGGTGTTAACAATAGTAACCACGGACACTTTGATTGTAAACACCAAATAGAAATTAGCAGAACATTAACAATTCCTTCAAATAGTATTTTTCAATTAATGCATGCATATTTAAATTACATGTTTGGGTATTTTGTTGAATTATTTCATTTACGGGTATGTTTTTTCTTTAATTAAAAGGGGGATCAAAGCACATGGTAAAAGCCAAAGTGAGACTTGCTTATCATCTGACCTCGGGTAATACCTGCCAATACCTATTTCAGAATGACCTAGTCTTCTCGATAATGGCGCGTCGAAAATATTATCCCTTTAAAAGCATGGAGCAATTTTAAAAAATGTATTTTTTCTCTCCATATGTATTGGAAATCATCAAATTAAAAGTGATTTCAGAGGTGTACAAAATGTTTACACAACCATGCAAAATCCAGTGCCGATATATGCAATATTAAAATCAGCAGAAGAGAATTTTCATTATCTAAAGGAAGTGAAACAGACTTTAGCAAATACAATACAATGCTATATTCTTACTGTCAATCGAAAATTTGATCTACCAAATGTCACAGAAATTCACCAATTGTTGCAACATATGGACAGTTATATACAATTATATGTCATTTGTCATTAATATTTTTACTATCAAATTTTCATGAATTAATATACTTCTTATAACAAAATCAAAAACATTTTTTCAGCTTTGAATGTAAGAAATATCCAGAATCCTCCTGAACAAAATACCAGTATTGTTCTTGATCATACTAGAAATGATCCTCATAGTATAAATTAGGATATCTCAATTTCTCCTAGGAGAAATTGGACTTCCAATTTATACTGGATTAAATCCAGTACATATTGGAATTCTAATTTGTCCCAGTAGAAATTGGAATTCCAATATGTACTGAATTAAATCTAGGACAAATCGGAATTCTAATTTGTCCCAGTAGAAATTAGAATTCCAATTTACACTAGGAGGATTCCGGATCCTACTGGACTCAAATTTGTACTGTAAAATATATATTCATACAAATGTCGGTCAGGTCTCTCGGTCAGGTCTCACAAATGACTAAATACCGAACTTACTGTAAATTTAATTTCACATATTGTAATTTCGACAACTTATGTCTCTTCAGTGCAGATAAAATCTAAACATTTGGATGACCAAAATCTTAAAGATGTTAAAAAACTTAGAGAAAAAATGACCAATATGATCTAAATGGACAGCCAAAAACTGCTAAGGACAGAGATTCGCATATAGGGAAAAACTCCTTAGTTTTACTCAAAATTTCCAATAATTTAGATATTGTAAGTTTCAAAATATAATCGATTTTCGGGTCAATTTATGTAATATGATCAACTTATGTGAAAAAGACCCTTAAATTCGAGTTTTATGTTTTAGTGACCATTACAAAAAGTCAATGAAGAATTGAAATACCGCATGCCAGAGTTGATCCGAGTTGTTTTGACGTTTCTCCGTATGAAAGTATATTCAACTCCAATAAGCTGTGTTCTCTCATGCAAGTAGGTCTGAATACAGAAAATTATGGTCTTACTGGTAGTATAGTCAAAACTTGAATCTATCATTTCTACTTTACCTTTTAAACGAAATAGAATTGTAACTTGATTTTCAAAAATTTATTTACAAAATAGACGTTTATTACTTTACTTGTTATACATTACCTGTTAATTAGAAGTTTCACACAATCTATATGGCCCCTATCTGAAGCTGCATGTAACGCTGTCGATCCCCACTGAACACGTGCATTGACGTCACTTCCGTATTTTATTAAAACTGAACTAATATAATAATGGCCGTGACAACAACTATAGTACAATGGCGTTGCTTGTTTTGAATCCCGAACGTGCACAGTATAATTATTTTGAAGCAAATAAAGTACTCGGTCGTGATAACCACTTTTACATGCTTCTATCAAGTCAGCATTATCACACATCTTTCATTGCCTGCGCCCTGTTTTACGGGAATCACATTATTCCGAGCGACGAAGACCATTTCTTGGAGAAATGTTGTTATTAATATATCATCAATCCTGAAAAAAATGATAGAATTAAAAAAAAAATGGTAAAGATTAAGAATGTTGAAAATTGCGTAGGAAATTTGGATTTAGAGAGTTAATGAAAATGTCAAAGTGAAAATAGAAATATCATTGCTTTAAATAACAAACATTATGACTATAAGTAGACCAAAGTTATTAAGATAATTGTTAACATCCATTACTAAAGACACCTACGCGTTGTAAAACGAGTCAAAACATGTTCAAAGCTATTTTGAGAAACGTAGTGGAATCCTCATCTCAAATATATAATGAACTTTGTTACAATGCACATCATGTCCCTTGTTTCCTCGTTTTATGTTCCTATACAATGTCTTATTGATCTTGTAATGACGCTTTTCTACATGTCGTAAAATTGACGAGACAACCGTCAAGATCGTCTATAATGAGCCTATTTTCTTTACTCTGGTTCTTTCATTTTATTGGACTAAAGCTTCAAATTACGTTTCAAGTAAGTCACGTAATGTATCGTCTACATCTATCTATAGCTACGTCAATTTGGGGCGTCTTTTCACTATTATTACGAGTTGCGACATTCAGTACCTTTGACATAGGATACTGCATGCCATTGGTTATAAACCACCACGTAGTCTCAAAGTATAAAGGCCTTGTGTCCAACAGATTGTCTAAACTGATTAAACGCCTTAACATTATTAATTGAAAGCTAAAAATCTTAGGAGAAAAGTTGTACGAATAAAATATTTTGAGGGGGAAGTTCACAATAAAATTTAGTTCGTGTAACTTCCTCTGAGGGAAAAAATTGCTAAGTTTAAACATCCGATTGGTTTTTAAATTTCATTTCGGGAGAAAACGGCATAATAAGGATAAATGAGTAGAAGAAAATAAAAACAATTATTTATGTCTTTTACAACGTAAAGAATAATTGTTGTTAAAAGTACATATCGGACTAATAATCTGTCATTGTATTTAGTTGTACATTGTGTAATTTATATACAATTAACCTACAAATGTCATTCATTAAATATTTCATTGATTTTTCAATAGATGTCTTTCGTAATGAGATATTAATACGACAAAAAGCATATTTTTCTAACAAGAAGGAAACATGTGTATGACATTACGGACAAGTTAGAGAACGTCCAATCATAACATATTATCCTGGTTGTTCTATACAGGCTTCCTGTTATATTTAGGCATATATCTGTGACAGTGTCTAGTAAGAATCACTGTATTGGAAGGTCAAGTCATAATGGATGTCTGTCGGGGGGAGGGGTGGAGGGTCAATGCTAGAAATCACAAGTATATGTTATATACAGACATAAATGTAGTGTGAAGAACAGAGTGCAAAAGGAAAAAACACATATGTTTATAGGAATGCATATCGAAATTTGAAATATACGGTCAGCAATATTTCAATCCGGAAAGGTAAAGGGCTATCCAACAGCCTGTGGTCGATACAGTGACTTCCTTGATAGATCCCGGTTGCTCACAAATAGGCTACTTAAACAAGGGTATGTTAACAAAAACTTTGAGTCATCACTACAGAAGATTTATGGTCGACATCACCATCTTGTGGATCGCTATTTGATATTTGTTTCCCAGATGACAACAGTATCTTTCCATTTAAAAGCTCAATTGTTGTTTCCTCGACTGGATTCGACTTTACTACCGGTGTTGACATGTTCAACACGGTGGGTGTCTTATGAGAAGTAGGAGATGCTTAGGGACCAACCATTTAACTTGAAAGGGGGGGGGCTATGGTTTTTTCTAAAAAAAAAATTATTTTGGACCTGATTTTTTGTGAAAAAATATTTTGGCTGCCAAAATGATGAAAAAAAAATTCTGAAGGGGGCTTTCTGCCCCCAAAAAATAATGTTAATTTTGGAAAAAAATATTTTGTTGATACACGTGAAAAAAAAAATTTTTTTCTCGCGAAGCGCAACAAGATTTTCTGTCCGGAAAAAATAAACATAACCCCCCTTTCAGGTTAAATGGTCGGTCCCTTACTCTACCGGCGCACTTGATCTCATCCATGTTTTTATTTGGTTGTTTAACGTCTACTCAGCAATATTTCAGCTAATATCAAATAAATAATAAATAATCACTTTGGGGTATGGAAAGGGTCATGAGACGGGAAATTCTGACTGCCACTGGAAAAGTAGGGTGAAATCGAAAAGGGCGGAGAATTTAGCCTTGTAGCCGATCACCTACGGACCACTCTAAAAAAGCTTGCTACAGGGGCTCTTTAACGTGCAGGAAGCGTGGCTTTTCTTCCAACACATGGACCTGAGTTTACATCCCATCCGAAAGATGGGTTGTGTATTTATTAATCCCGCACAACCACGGAATGGGTCCTATTTCTATATCCCGGGACCCTCGGGGTCAGCCCCCGTTTAGGAGGGGTCACACCCCGCAAGCCGGAGATACTAGGTCCTATTTCTATATCCCGGGGTTCCCTCGGGGTCCTCTGTTAGGAAGACTCATACTCCAAGCTCAGAGGATGCTGCGGGCCTATTCATAAGCCGGGACCGCGCACGGCGGTGTTTTTATTTGGCCTGTGATGTTCATCTGTGTGTGTGTATGTGTGTGTGTTCGTTTTTCTTTTCTGTGCTGTACCCATGTTATGTCGTCTCTGTTTCTTTGCTGTTTCCGATGAAGCAATTTTCCTTGAATTATTCGTTTTGATTGACGGTTTGGTTCTCACTTACAGTTCTTGTTTTGAAATTTAGCATGGACGTGTTTCAGCTCTAGGCAATTAGTTTTTTTATTTTCCTATAAGTGGCTACTGACTCTTCTTCACGATGGTACAAACACCATTAACTACACTTAATAATCATACTTTTCAATTAAACTCTGTCAAAGAAAAAAAAAAACAAAAAAAAACCGCATTTCAAAAGGTGAGCATATGGCCATATAGATTTTTTTTCGGAAGTTGAGCATATTAACGCTTTCCGACAGATGGGCATATAAACGTTATCAGGGAGAAAGGATTTAAATGCTATACGAAAGGCATTAAATCAAAATATATCAATCATTTAAGAAGACGTTGAAATTGGTATTCACAAATAGGCACTTGAAACAATATACATGTTTCTCGATTGACGTCTTAATTATTGCCTTTTTAACTACCAATGTTTTTGAAATGACGGGTTGAAATACAAGGAAATGTTGAAGTAACCTTAAAGTAACAAAACTTACTTATGTTTTAATATGAAATCCTTTTCTGCGTAAAACACCTTCCTTTTGAACTATTAACTAAATGCTAAAATAAAAATTTCCAATGGTGCCACGTTTTTAAGCTGAAGATTATTCAAGGTAAAAAAAAACTTGCGTGTTTTCGAAATTCGATTTTTCTATAAATTAAGTATCCACCTCCATCGATTTTCCAACTTGATAAATAATAATTCACGTTTCATTATCGGAAAAACAGGTGAACTACCTTACCTTGTACGTTATTTATATGAGTAAACGTTCGTATTTAAAAAAAAAAACTTCCGGGTTCAAGAATGACAGCTTTAAAAAGAAAAAAAATTATTAAGTAGTACAACTTATTTACTAAAAATACAATTTCAATGTATAAAATCTGCATTTCCCCGAATTTTTTACACATTGCACTATGCCCAAAGTAATTAATAATTCACTGTAAATTTTAGTCACCTAATTTTATATATACGTACATACTATATATTTCCTTATATCTGGGCATAACTGTGGCTTTTCGAAGTTTCCGTCTCACTATATTTTTTTTGTTTCCGTTCAATCTAACTATCTCTTTTTTAGTTTTCAATGTTGTTTTTTTTTATCAAAAATTTATATTTTATCTTTACTAAAATGTGGTTCCCTGTCATAATTTTTTTGTATTTAAATTAAAGCAATTAAATTCCAATCTTCAGACAGTCATTGATAATTACAACAAATTGAATGAAGCATTCGATATGTTATTCCCCAAAACACTCTTAAAGCAGAGCTTGCAAAAAACGAGTGCTCAACTCGATACAATAGTTCAGCTACCAAGTAAAAATAAACATAAAAAAATGATACGAAAAGTGAAATAAATCACAATTAAATCCTCCATTTAACCATATTAAGTTGATAGAAGGGTTGTCTTGTTTTGTTTTTTATCGAGATTTAAAAAAAAGGCTTACTAGCAAATTAAACCATTTACATGTAACGCTATCCGTAACCAATGGCTATAGACACGGACACGACAGTGCTTCCATAAAAAGGCTATGTAAAACGCAGCATTTCAACAGAGATAAATTTGGAGAAAAGTTGACACAAAAATACAGTGGGCATAGCAAAATAGAAGTTTTGCCCCTCCTTTATATAGCCTAGACAAAGTGAAAGCTATGTAATAAGTTGTTGGCAAACGTAAAAAAAATATTCAAAAGCTTCAAATACAATTCAAATTAAATACATAAAAGAATACAATTTAGAGTAACCTGTAAAATAAAAGAGACTGTGGTCAATAATTGTCCTATATAGCTGTAATACAGAAAAATCTATATACAAATTCGAGAAAGATGCGTTTAAAATATTTAACGCTCGGGCATACATTCAAGATGCTGTGACAATGCAAAAAGAAAAAAAAATACGTAATAAAGAAGTTTCATCCGGTGCTCCGAAAGGGTAAGCATGATTTGCTGCACATGTGGCACACGTCAAACAATAATTTTACAGTTTGTAAAAAAAAATACGTAATACAGAAGTTTCATCAGGTGCTCCGAAAGGGTAAGCATGATTTGCTGCACATGTGGCACATGTCAAACAATAATACAGATGTATTATTGTATTTTTGGAGAGAAAAAGAACACGTTAAAATTCGATTTAAAATGAAGATATAGAATCCACAACTGCATCGAGTGAGAAACGACATTTCTAACACTAGAAATACTTTATTAAAAAATTTCTAAAACGCGAAGCATGTCGAGCGTTTAAAATATTTGAAAATTTTACTAGCAAGAGTGTAGAAATTTCGTTTTTCACGAGATACGGTTGATTTTATTTCTCTAATGACTTGAAGGAGATTTTTGATAACAAATTGATCCCCTTTCCGACAATTTGAAATAAATTGTTCTTTTAGCGTGACGTCATCAGGCATGGTCACCTTTTTTCATGGCGTCACAATTAAAGTCGGAAAACGGCAATTATATTTGACGTCTTAATTGAATTTCAGCCAATCACTTACCGGGAACAACATTCTCCCTAGAGAGGAGAAACAATTTCTCCCACTGTTTAGGAAACGTGAAAACAGGACAGAAATTAGAGAGGAAGAATTTGCTCATTCCTGTAGGATAGAGAACCTTAAATTTAATTTTTATGGAGTATTTTAGGGAAAAACAATCCTTAAACAAGAGTGGAGAATTTTCTTTTTCAGTTGTTAATGTTTTTAACAGCTGTTTCACTGTATGACATGTATTAAGTGTTCATTTGCTTACAGTTGTATATAAAACATTAACAACCATTATCAGTGCACTAAGGCTTTCAAATGCTAGAAGCGAAAAAAAAAAAAATTGTGAGTCTCGCATTGAAGAGTTGTGTCGGCTGCAATGCTGTTGTCAGAAACATAAATTTCTAAGTTGTTAAACAGGAAGATAATGTCTGACACACCTGCAATTCGATAAGCGCAATATGGAACCCACTGCTAAAGTCATATACATGGCTGTGATTTGAAGTTGCTGTGAAAACTTTTACGAAAATTTTTATCACTGACAGTATCTGTTGAAAATATTCCATAGTCGGTAAACAGGAAGTGGATGTCCGACAGACCTGAATTCAGTAAGCGTAATATGGGACTCCATACTAAAACCATACACAAAATTTCAAGTGGCTGTGATTTGTATTGCAAAGAAAAGTGTAACGAAAATTTTTCCTATTGACAATATTTGTTGAAAATATGCCAAGTCTGTAAACAGGTAATAGATGTCTGACAGACCTGAATTCGAAAAGCGCAATATGGGACCCCATACTAAAGTCACATTTTAAGTGGCTGTGATTTGTAGTTGCTGAGAAAAAAGTTACAAAAGTTTTTACAATGACAGTATTTGTTGAAACTATTCCAAATCGGTAAACAGGAAGTAGATGTCCGACAGATCTTAATTTGATAAGCGCAATATGGGACCCCATACTGAAGTCACACACATAATTACAAGCGGTTGTGATTTGTAGTTGGTGGGAAAAGTGTTCGAAAATTTTTACCATTGACGGTACTTGTTGAAAAAATATTACAAGTCGTTAAACAGGAAGTAGATATCTGATACACCTGAATTCTATAAGCGCAATATAGAACCCCATCCTAAAGTTACATACAAAGTTTCAATTGACTGCGATTTGTAGTTGCTGAGAAAAGTGTTACGAAAATTTTACCATTGACAGTTCTTGTTGAAAAAATATTCCAAGTCGGTAAACAGGAAGGATATGTCCGACAGACCTGAATTCAATGAGCGCAATATGGGACCCCATACTTAAGTCACACACAAAATTGCAAGCGGTTGTGATTTTAGTTGCTGAGAAAAGTGTTACGAAAATTTTTACCATTGACAGTACTATTGACAGTACTTGTTTAAAAAATATTTCAAGTCGGTAAACAGGATGCAGATGTCCGACAGACCTGAATTCAATAAGCGCAATTTAGAACCCATCCTAAAGTTACAAGCAATTGGCTGTGATTTGTAGTTGCTGAGAAAATTGTTACGAAATTTTTACCATTGACAGTACTTGTTGAAAAAATATTCCAAGTCGGTTAACAGGAAGTAGATGTCCACCGACAGACCTGAATTTGATACGCGCAATATGGAACCCCCATACATACTAATGTCACATACAAAATTTCAAATGGCTATGAATTGTAGTTGCTGAGAAAAGTGTAATAGTGGGACGGACAACATCTACGGACGCCGCAAGACGATCCCTATATGTTGCCACACACTACGCTATAGTAAGCTTACCCTTCGGAGCACCTGTTGTCACTTTTCTTTTTAGAGTTCACACCGTTCACACTGCTAGTACTTTAGTTTTGAGTCTTGTATATTAGGTGTTTATGTGTTTTGTCGATTTGTTGCATCTTTAGTCTTCCGTCTTCTGGTGTTTTTGTTTTTACCTTGTCTCTGTACTTTGATTTATGTAACCTTGTGCTTTGTTTCTTTGGTATGTCGTTGTTTCGATATGATCTCAAAAATTCAATTTTCAAACTGATTTCGCCGACGTATAACTTATGTCGTTTTTGACGAACACATTATAGTGATCAACACCCAAGGTTATGTCAATGTCTAAACTGACCTTAGGTGGATTTTTTTACAGACGTTAATTTGATGAAAGTTTAAGGTTCTCTCAACCATGTATGAATTGAATTCAGATGTCTGCAATTTATGTTATGTACATTGTATTTACTTGGAAAATCAGCCGTTTACACCGTTACTTGAAGTGTAGTAACCAGTTATAAAACGTAGAGGTCATGAATGAGTTCCCCTTTTATTCACTTACATGCAATCACGTTTATAGATTTGTTGAAATCATGTATCATGCCTTGGTGTTTTTACGCATATAGAAATTTATGAAATCACGTACGCGTCTATCACACTTTTGTTTTAAGGGGCATTTTCTCATGAAAGACTATTCCAAAAATGCCTTTCCAAAGATCATGCATAGACTCTTTCAGGACCAAAATCTGGTGATGGGATTTACAGTAATGTCTGCACCATGTACCATTGATTGTATTGACGTGCAGGAGAACACCATTGCAATATAAACATTAATTGGACAGTGAAACTTTACAAATTTCAAATTCAATATATTTCAATTGCTTCCTGCTACCATTTTTTAGATTATTTGGACAAATAAACATGGTCTTAAATTTCAAGCATGACTTACACTTTAAGGGGTAGATTTTTCATTAAAACTTTTGAAAACACCGAACAATTATATTGTGTTATTAGAATGGAAGGGTATTCACCTAGATGTAATACATCTGTCACTTACGATATCATTATAGTAAGTACCTATATCCGCTGTAACAAATACAACATTTAAAATTCTATCCCTTTTTTCTGGAAGTTTTTATGCAGCTTTCAGTTTCTGCTAATCCAAATGTTTTGGTTTCATCTAAACTGAAGAGACGTACATGTTGTTGAAATGACCAATTGCAGAAAATATTTTTACAGTAATATTTCTCTACACTTCAAAGGGAACTCTGAGGGGGGGGGGGTATTATAAAATTTAGCGTTGATATTAACAATAAAGGAATATGGGTATGATATATCTACATTTTTAACCTGGATATGGGATGTTGTCTCCTTGACATTTACCCCATTTCCTTTCTTTTTCATATGTACTTTATACCATTTACTGTACATGTATATCTAGTAAATATAAACGGTGTTCCATATAAAGTGTTGATGTATTGTTTCCAAGTCCGAGAAAGAAATAAAACAAGGGTGTATAATGCATTCCTGGTTATTTTCTTGTGAAATATACAATAAAAATGGAACTAATTATTGAACTTTTTTTTCACCTTTTTTGTCCACGAAACATGCTGGCCAGACATGTTGTTTTCTTACATTGTCATTGATTGTCAGAGCGACTTAAGAATAAAAGCTTCTTGTGGGAGCTACATTGATGATACGTACACGTTTGTGCACGTTTATTCAAATATTTTATGTAAATAAACAAAGTAATATACACTGTATAAGCTTAAACCTTTTGCAAATAAATAAAAACAACATTTTAATGGTCATTTTTGATAGTTAAAACCATGTACCCTGGGTCCATTCTCAGCTATAATTTGATACTACAACAAAGAGACCGACTGCATCATAGAGTTCATAAATATTCAGTCATGCATGAAATTAATGAAACAAAAAACAATATTTTTTCCTCAAACTGATGTTAGAGTTATGATGTTGAACTCTCCAAAGATGAATGGACGATTCCCTCTGGTGTGCTTGATTTGCCAGTTTCTAGTCTTTCGTACCCGATTTTGGCCACAGTGTTTGGCACAAGTCTCCAACTGGAAAATCAGCTTACTGAAAATGAGTTTCTGTCATCTGGAATGTCACTTAGCATTAAAATTTCAACAAAACAACTGTCAGCTGCTGGTACCACACATTATAAGTGCTAAAGTCAATCTCCTTTTTAATATTCTAGTCTTGTTTGTAGCGCGGACATGCATACTAGAGCATGTTTCATACTCATATACCCGTGCTCTTTTTGAACTCTTACTTTGGTTAATAAAATAATTGAATCCTTGTACATGTATTTTCAGGGTACGCATGTACTAAACATTTAAATATATCCGGTTGTGGTTTAATAATCTGAGCTTAAGAATGGCACGACTATAATGACTATCATTTAAAACAGAAGTAGAAAGCGGCAGTACTTGAAAATGTTGTTTCATTGGATGACGGTTGTCCAACTAAAAGTCAAGAATAGCATATCTTTTTGCGTGACCTTGTTTAATAAAAGATTAAAAAGTAACCTGACTACACATAGTCATGGTAAACGCACCTTACAACATACTGCGCCTCATCGCTTCATTGAAATGTCAACGTTTTCATACTCAATGGTTTGATAAACAGACAGATAAATGAAAATGAAAGATTATCCCATCAACGATTTACTAATTGCTCTACTAATAATGTCAAATTCTTCCGGAGAGTCAATGTTTAATTTGATTGAGAAATGTGCTGTAAATAAAATTATACAAGAAAAGCTTCTACCCTTTGCGTTTTTTTTTAATTTATAACTCAAATTATACGTTGAACTCCTTTGCTTGGGTAAAAAGATTTAGATATACTTAGAGTCTTGTCGACAAAATCTGCCTGGCTTTTCACTTGTTCTATTTCAACCACTGTTTTTTCGGTGTTATAATTTGATTGTGTCGTATTGATTTTCCAGTCACTAAACTATGCCTATTCCTTATTTTATCTCATTCAATTTGAAATTTTTATGAATTTGACGACTAATTGCTGTCTCGTTCCTAATTCTATTTCCAAGCATTAATATGGTATTTAGTTTCCCAAGGTTCCTCTGGTCTTTCCATTTTAAATCTCACTGCTTGTACATGTACCATTTCCGGGATTAAGACGACATGCATTTGCAGTCCCTCTTGCATGTACATTTGCCCTGAATTCCAGTTACTCCAGTTACTTATCCAATTCTTCTGCATTTAAATACAATAGCGTAATTCTTTTCTAATCATTCGACTCCTGGAATTCATTTACTTGAACTCTATATTCGTTTTTTTTTGGGGGGGGTTTGTTTTTTTTAGAATTCAATGCTTTATTCTGTTTCCAAAAATTATTATCTTTAGTTTTGAAAACTATACTGTTGCCCCGGAAAGTCAATGTAAAATAATCACTCTGTTTTGGGATATTTAATTATTATTTTCAGATCCCCTCCGTCGTATTTTGAATGATTCTGAACTAATTCTGGTTTGATTGATTGATTGATTGATTGATTGATTGATTATCTTTATTTCCTCCATAAATAAAGATTTTACATTTTATAACACATACACAATTACATTACATTACGTATTAACATATATACAGATACAAAAATAGAAAGAACACGAAACAACATTTACTAAAAAACCATAAATGGGAAATACAATTTTGAATTTTAGAACTACGTAATATTATAAATATAACAACGGCCCAATCATCATTTTCTTGCTTCAAGAATTCAAATTGAACGAACTGGACAGCTTGCTATTCTCAGAGTGAACAACTAGTATAAGATGGGATAAAATTTGGTCTTGATAAAAAAAAACTGGGTAAAATACGTAATATGCTTCGGTGAAAATATGTATTAAATAAAGAAAAAAGACTTTCTGTACCTCAAAATCTGTCATTTCAATGCTTTTTTTATTAATATTTTGTGTTAATTATAATTATTATTATCATACTGTCGCTTGCATTTGTTTTGTATAAAAAATTTATTAATGAATAATCCCTGGATGACGAAATAGACCCGGGGACATAGCATAATTAACATATAATGCATTATGTAGGTGATACTTAATAATAGGAAAGCAGTTTTGGATTCACACAAATATATACATATTTGTCATTCTAACAACATAATGCATAAAACATATTTTTCCATGTCCTAATTGCCACACTAATTATTCAAATCTTATTTAAAATACTCTATTATTTCATTCTAAAGTAATTATGTCATGCGTTTCATTAAGAAGAAAAAAAAAAAACATGTCTTAAGAATTTAAAGATATGTTTTTTTAAATTAGGTGTTTTAAATTCATTCAATAAATAAGATCTTCAAATAGATTTACACTTACCTTTTCATTTATCCTAGGTATAATATCGTATTATTGATCTTATATGATACACGGAAGTTAACAGTTCAGTGTGTATTGGACGAAAATACATAGGGAAATTCCCTTATAATCAAACAATATAATACCAACAATACTGTAAACGGAATGTATTTCGACTTCTTTAGTATCTGAATTTGGTGTTTTTATGCTAAACCATTAACCACAATCACCCAAGAAGTACCATGTTCAGATTACAGGCAGTGCACCTCCCCCTTTTCACATATCTAATATTGGTTTATTTATTACTATACAAACAATGTCAAAGGAATTATATGATTGTATCAAAATCAACCTTTTAATATTGATATATTTTTTTTGTCGAGAGAGAAAGAGAGTGTCAATTTTTGAAGTAAGCACTGCCGACAGAGGACTACATGTATTTCGTTTAAAATCACAAAGCACAAGAAGTGTAGTGAACTTGAAGTAGATCGTAAAAGGAGGCACAAAAAGCTGAGTATTTATGGTGGTTGTTTTTTTGTTTGTTTTTTTTTTTAAAGAAAACCTTAATAAACTGTAAATTGGGTAACATAAAACAAAAAATGTATACAAATTGAAAAGAAAAACAATACAGAAAGAATATAGATTTAATAAATAAACAGTCATCCCCATAGTGGAACTAATTACACTTGTTGATACAAAAATCAAACTTCATACAGCATTTTAGCGGAGATTCTCGTCAGCCATTGCAATTTCAACCATTTTGTTTAGATGGCGCCATTTTGGCAGTTTTTTTTTTGGCAGACGTAAATCAGATTCTGTCTGCAGAAAACGCCATGTTGTTATGGTCAATTAAACTTGAAATGCTTAGTAACAAGTAAATTTTAATTGCATATACAGCAGATAAATATCAAGGGTCCATATTGCAAAAAAAAAAACAACAAAAAAAAAACAGTTGAACTAAACAACCAACAATATCTGACATGATGTTATTACTGGATCAACCCCAAATTCAGGTTTGTACCAGGCAAATTTACAAGACGAAGGAAGATTTTATGTCTAACATTCATGTCCTACTTGTAAGATGGTCAATTAGAACTTCTCTTGATGATTGGATATGATATTATAAGAATACTGACATAAGCAAAAAATAAATCCGGACATGTTTTACTTTGTTTGAAGTGCTGGGACAAATGTACGGGATAAATTTAAATTCTTCTGTGACTCCTTGTTATTCCTGTCAAGTTGCCACTAGGTGTATTGGAAACAAAGCATGACAGTTTATTGCTTACATCACTTTTTGTCTTCTCAAGGATGTTCGCTGGTCAATTTTAAAATGACAAGGATTCCTATTAAATGTGATTTTTTTGCCAGAAAATTATAAAAGAAGTAATTTAAGCCAAAGAAACGAATAGGTTACCGATGAAATTACTTGGATCCACCTGCTTGAAAAAATGGCGGGAAACTGAACTCCTCTGCATTTTTCATAGGTTTAACACAAGGAATGTTTATAAAATAATGAATGTGAAAAAATAACACCAATCGAATAAAATTTTGTCAGAATGCTCCAAAAGATGTATAAAATGAAGTTATGGAATAAAATTAGGGAGTCACCGGACAAACCATTATTAAGCTTTTAAATTGATAAAACCAAAGAAATCCGAAAATATGACAGAAATACATAACATCATTAAGTTCCAATAATTGTTACATTTGAGTCAAGAGCTGTTTTTTGGGGGGCTAAATTGAGGTAATAACAAAATTACCGAACAGGATTGTCAAGAGCCGAATTCCATGAGACAAAAAATACAAATCAGGTGGAAATCAACAGAAAAATTATCGACCACAGTGATCCTGACTTGGTACAGGCATTTCTAAATGGTGGGTTCACCGGTTTAATGACACACAACAACATAGAAGTTGTGCAGTGTTCTTCGATTGAAAAAGTGATCCATGATTTTGGTTGCGTAGTATTTTGGCAACTTTAAGAATTCTTCTAGATCCTTTGCCACCTTTACGTCTAGTTTCGCCTTTGAATGTCGTCGAAGTAAACATGAAGAACTATATATCAATAATGATTCTGTGCAATCAACTCGTTTGTCGGAGAAATATTTCCATCAAGTGTTTAGATTTTATCTGCTTCGAATCGAATCAAGCTAGCATTGTCTATAATAAACCTAACAGTCAAAACTAAACAAAACAAAAGTAAAAGGGCAATCCAGCATTGACTATTAATAAAAAGCAAAAATAAAAGTAAAAGTAACAGGCCACATTGGCACTCAAGCATGGTCTATAATCAACAGATCCCTTTTCACAAAAAATCGTTGTTTACGTTTGTCTTTTGTATTTTTGTGGGTTTTTTCTTGTGCAGTTCCTATTTACTTTGTGGCATGTGGCTATGTTTTTCGGCCACTGTAGGTGTTTCCTGTTATCTTTTTTATTCTATTTAACATTTCATATTGACTTACGATATAAATTCGTCGTCAGATTTTATTGAAAAGGGCTCTAGCATAATTAAAGCAAAATTAAAAGTGATAGGCAACAGTGGCAATCCAGCATTAGTAAATGATGAAGTAAAAAAAGGTGAAATTGACAGACCTAATGGACAATCCAGCATAAATAAACCATGCGGTTACACCAAAGGTACAATTGACAGGTCATACGGGCAATCAAGCATTTACTTTTATAAACCACACAGTCAAAAAGGTAAAAAGATAAACCACACTCTTAATCCAACAAAAGTAAAACTAACAAATCATACTTGCAAACCAGTATGGACTATTATAAACCGCACAGCCCAAACAAAAGTAAAAATGTTCGGCCGCGCAGTCAATACAAAATCAAAAGTGATAGGCAACAGTGGCAATCGAGGAAGATTGGCTTTAATAAACCACGCATTTAAAACAAAAAGTAAAAGTGTTAAGACACATTGGCAATCCAGCATTGACTAAAATAAATCACACAGTTAAAAAAGGTGATAGGCCACATTAGCAGTCCAGCATTGACTATAAAAAACCATGCAGATCAAACAAAGCGGAGATTGACAAACAACACGTAAACACGTAAGCAATACTAATGCTTTGTACCATTGTCCTTGATTATTCATTTTCAGAATGATGGTTCGGTTCTCACTTACTTTAATTTAAACAACAAGAGCTAAACAAAACATTAAAAGTCACACGTTCCCTTTATAACTTTGTACAAATTTCCTGTTTAATGGTTAAGTTTCGGGTTAACTCGTAAATGGTGCTTTGCTAATATGACGCTCGTGTCTGCGTTTGTAATTGTCATGCTGACATACGTTTCAACAATACCATATGCGCAGACATATTATACAGCCAGTTTATGTCAACATACATGGGATGGGTAGCTGCAGAAAATTGACTCGTTTTGTTACTTTTATCACACAGATTGAAATACTAATCGTAAAGCAATTTGCTATCTTGACAAGAGAAAAGGTATGAAAATGTTATTATAAAACTTTCTATAGTTTTTCGCAGTTTTCATCCAAAACACATAAATATGCTCATATGAGTGTCTAGAATTTATAAATAGTGAAAGTATAGGGTTTACAATTTCTATAAGTTCTTTGAACAAGGGAGATACAAAAATATATTGATACTGGGAATTCCTCTACAAAATTATAAACAGTGTATTTATTAAAGGAAAATAATTCAAGGCTGAAAAGCGGAAAGCTTTTTCGAAAAGCTTATACTTGTTGTATAATTATAATGATACGAACGTTCTAAAAAATGCAGTTCAAAATAAGAACATTCATTATCAAACAAAACCAGGAAGTCAAGATACCTTTATCATATGATAAGTTAACTTAGATACACAAGTGCTTAGATATTTATGGAGTAGAAAAGATAAAGTGTTAACATATAGAATGGAAGTGTTTATCATAAAAACAAAAAAAAATATTTGATTTGTAATTCAATCTAGGAATAAGATCAAATATAAATAATAAATAAATATATATGTATGAAATAAATTATAAGTAGCAGTGATAAAATTGAAATGAAAAGCCTGAAGTGACAAATAATTCATCATCGATTCAAAGCATTACACATTACAAAGGTTTAAGTTTCTACAATGCAAAAAAACCCAGTTGATGGCCCATTTACCATGTAAAAAGATAGGGTTATTTTATCATCATAAAAAGCCGAGTATCGGGTGACGTGATGGATATGAAAATAAAAATATCTGGTTTCCGATGCATAAAAATGAAATATCTGGTTTCCGATGCATAAAAATGAATTATATCAAAATTAACTGTTTTTATGGAGGTTCGATATTTTTTGATAGGAAGAGTAAATGAGATTCATGTCGAAGGAAAATAAAATCCAATAATTCTATATTGTGCTCATTTTTGAAATTGTTTTCTTTCGCCTGTTGGTTTTTATGTTTTTTTTTTGTATTGTTGCTGGCATCGACACTATATTGAGGAGGAAAGAAAATGTCTCTTTGGTCATAAACTACAGAAAGGTATATTGTGGCGGGCATATTGCCACTAGGTGATATTGTATCGAGTACAGACGGTTTCCCTGTCATCAGAGAAAGCTTCATTTCTGAGAGCATCAATAGTTTATCGAATGCAGAAAATGTCCATTTTGTCGTATGCTTTTAGCAAAATTACAGAAAAGTTCATGATTGTATGCATCAATTTGAAATCAAATACAGTATATGAATATCTGTTATCATTTTTTCCTTCATTTTGTTGTTTTTGTTAAAATAGATTCAAAATTGAGATTACGACTTTAAACGACGGAGTTAATAAATAATCCATTGCACTATAATTGATTTCTATTATTAAATGTTGACTTTACGTTTTTCTTATACATTGTATTAATGTCCATATAAACAACCAAATTGAGAGCATTCCAAGCTGTATAAAATGAAATAAATTATGTCGAATATTTGTTAGATGGTGATACTTGCTCCAAATTTATCGGACTGTAGTTACTCCAAAATGTTTAAAAGCATACCTTCTAGTAGCTCCGACATACTAGGACGATATTTCATCAATATTTGCAAGATATAAAACTGAAATCAAAACAGTGGAAATTATATATATAAAAAATGCAATTATGCATACCGATTCAAGCAACACGACCAAATTGAGACTTCTTAAAAAGTTTAATTCTACTTAAATGGCTTTCTGTATGTTGGCATTAACAAAATACACACAAGACTTTGCGTTAAACATTATTTTTTTTATCATTTAGAGCCTTCATATTTAAAATACTTCCTTAATTTTTATAACAAAAGGTGCTAATTTTGACGTTTGTAAAATAACAATAAGTCTGAATATATTTTTTTTTAACTTAATCTGTTGCTAACATATCATTATTTCATCGCAAAGTCACAAATATCTATTCGGATTTTTACGACCGGAATCTCAGAAAGTCGTATTTATTGCATTGGGAAAATATTTTGAAATCCCGAAAATTTCCATTTTCAAAAACTTATTAAGGAACATAAAATTTTGGTACATATTCAATAAACACCACACAAAGTGTCAGATGCCTTTGTTCAAAACTATGAGATGGGTGGATTTCACAAAATGGGTACCAATAAAATATTGTCCAAAATGACTACTGTCAGTATAATTTTAAAAAATAATGAAATTGATTAATAATATGAGAACCACAATGCAAATAGACACGCAATGTAAAGTTTCAAATCTCCTGGTTTAAGACTGTAAGAAGAGTTGGTTATACAAAATAGATGTTTTGTTAAAAGAATATTGTCCAACTATCATCAAAGTACGGAAAACATCCACAAATACAACAGACTGTAGGTGGTGTACATGTATTATATATATTAAAACGCACTATAAACTTAGAATGTCTTAGTTCCAATATCTGTTAAATACGGAAAACATTTAAAAATGCAACCAATATAGTCAGAGCACATGTTTTATCTTTGAAAGTTTCAGACCGTATGCTTAGAACTGTGAGATGAGAAGAAGAAGTGAGAACAGAATTATTAGTCCAAAAAGAATACTTTAAATACAAATGCAACATTGGAAATACCAAGATACAAAGACATCACATTAGAAAGCCACATACAAGAAAAATGGAGACAAACATACAGTTGACAACAGCCAGATTAAATCATTTGCGAGATTTGATGCACTGGTAAAGTAAGCATCCATTGCATCTGATATGACATCCGGAGTGATGAACATGTCAGTTCTGTTAGAACGGCAGATTCCAGTAGAGGGAAAACAAATTCAGCTGTTAAAGGGAAAGATTTGCTGTAATTTGAAAAACACATATCAAAAGGCGGCCCATAACATCATGGTGGACCGTACAACTTCAGCAACGATGACTTCAATTTATGGGAAGCATATCCCCGTTTAATGAAGTAATTTTATAAACAATAGGTCTTTGAGCAGATAATTAGTTTGGAAATTTTAACCACATATTCTTGCGCTGTTCATATGTTGATACAAAGAAAGGACAGTTGACTAGTGAAAATCTGAAGTACAGTCTAGTTCGTAGAATAGTAGGATAATAAAAGATTACAAGAAACACCTACAATGGCCGAAAAACATAGTCACATTCCAGATTGTACCAAAAAACTGCCCTAGAATTATCCAAAATAAAAAAAACAAAAGCCAAACGTGAAGAGTCTACCTTTGTTGTCAATTTCAAGAAAGTCGAGGATATTCGGGCCGACGTGGAAGTGTCCGTTATATCCTTGATTTCCAGCTTTTCTTGATATAGATAAGATGAAGAAAAACTCCAAAACAAGGGTTTTTTATTGATAAAATTACACTTACTGGATATGTTTAAGTCCGAACAGAGAGACAGAATGAAATCATTATACCTTACATTCTCAAACATACTATTTTTATCATTGTATCTAGTATCAAATAACTGTAGAAAGGGGAATTAAATCAAAATGTTACAAAACTGACAAATCTTGCAGTGACATGC
Organism: Modiolus philippinarum; assembly: GCA_002080025.1. Taxonomy (NCBI): domain Eukaryota; kingdom Metazoa; phylum Mollusca; class Bivalvia; order Mytilida; family Modiolidae; genus Modiolus; species Modiolus philippinarum. Next base: position 191,174 of record MJUU01016296.1, on the reverse strand, counting down.
CATTGTTGAAGGAAACTCGATCTGAAACTTTGTAAATGCACGTGTATAATACAATTAAGTCATCTACATTAACAAACAATGAAGGGATAAGGAGTAAATGCAAATGAGACAAAATCTCTACAAAATACGTATATGTTATCGGGCTCTTGACAGCTACATTGTATGTATCGTAAAATTTCAACCCGTGAGCCAGAATATGAAGCACAGGGGCGAGTGAGCGTAGCGAACGAGCCCCAAGCTTCATATTCTGGCGAACGGGGTGATATTTTACAATACATCAGCTGTCAAAAGCCCGATAACTTGTTTATCATCCTTTATTTTGTATTTTAGATGTGTAATTAATGAACTGAGGTTTCAAATTCTCCCAAAGTTGCGCGGGAATTTCGGCATACATGTAATTCTCGCCTTTTCAACAACTTTAAGCTTAAAAACATGTTTTATATTTTTTTTTATCATTTTATTGGCAAAGGTTTTGTAACTGGGTGAATATTTTGACCGAAATACTCTAAATAATGTCGATTTTTAATTTTACAGAAACCTTTGGTTGTTACGCTATTCTATCGCTCCTTGGAGCTTTTATGACGTCATAATGTGAAAACGTCAAAGCTCTGCACGATATATCAACGACCCAGTTTCTACAATTTTCTGACGTCTAGTTTATCTATTTGTGTAATCATGATCATGTTTTGAATACCTAATAATAAAGAGCAAATGCAATAGATCTTTATTTTTAGCCATTTTATTTCATTTGAAACCTTGAAAAAAAGTTATTGCCTTTGGAACTTTGGGAGAATCGCTTGATATATCCAGGTCAACTCCTGATATATCCGGGTCAACCAGATATGGCTTTTGCGGAAAGGCTCTACAGGCTGATATAACCATGGGGAAGGATGATAAATGGTAAAACCAAGCAATTGAACAATATATATACTGGTAATACTAACGGAAAACCAAGGTCACTACATGTTCAATTCATTTGTCCCCAAGGGTATTCACCTGCCCAGTAATCAGTACTTCGGTGCTGACCCGAAAGCCGATTCTATTTGAAATCTTTCAATATCTAAATTTTTGTTAATTTTGTTGAAAACTAAGGAGTATCTCACTCGTGCAAAGCTCTGTCCTTAGCTGATCTTGGCTTTACATTTAGATCATATTAGTTATTTGTTCAATATCTTTGATTTAATGGTGTTCCAAACGTTTAGATTTTATCTGCACTGATGAGACATTTGTTGTCGAAATGCGCATATGCGGAAAATAAATTCACAGTAACTTCGGTATTTAGATATTTGTAAATAAATTTCAGGAGTATTAGGAGTTAGAATTTTTCGTGCATCTTTCGTAAAAAAATACAATGCATTTGGTGACCTGAAAGTAAAAACAAACACTAATGTAAAATGTAGCACAACTATAAAATTCTAAGTACTTTAATAATTATCTTCTTAGATATGAAAGGTGCTTCGTCCAATTTTACCTTTCCATCAAGATCTGCCTCCATTCTTCTATATTATCGATATTCTTTTGTATGAAGGAAGACTGAAATACCGTTTGTTGCACTACTCGTATGTCAATGCGATATCTCAAAGGATGTTACAATCTCAAGATCTAAACAGTTTTCACAATTCTTCAGAGTCTTACATGTACTATCTCTATTTCCATTGACCCGAGTGTTTAGGCAGAGTACACTCAGATATACGGTATTTGTAGGTATTACCTTTGATGTGTAAACTACAATTAATTATCGGAAAATCTTAAATTTTTTTCACTTTTTATTATGAGTAGGACTCATAATATCGTAGAATCTCATTGTGTGAGCCCTGATTATATTGGATAGTTTTATAGTCCTTCGGAATAACCTCGCTCTTTACTAATTTACAAGAAAGAAAACGTTGCTCCGAATAAAAGAAACAAGAGTTAACGAGAGCTTAATTTCATTCAATAGATAAATTATTCCCCTAGGGATAATAAGCTGTTACAGAATACACATTGAATATAGTGATTAAATCCCGGGGATTAGATATACATTAACAACTTCAAGTTGTAAACAAAACAGTTGGGAACAATGCATTATTTTTATTTCTTGCTAATATTTGAAATACTAGCATTTTACTCAATTCGCTGTGAGTAATTCAGGAACCTCAAAATATTTTGAAAAACAAAAATATGTATTTATTTTGTAAATTTCTCCTAACATAATACAAAAGCCTCTGGAGAATACCTGTTGATAACGAAATATTCCATGAGAAGACAGAAAGTGCATTTTATGTGATTTAAAAACGAATACATAAAATATTCTAATTGATGAAAAAAGAAAATTATTTTTACCAATAGTTTAAATACTAGTATTTTACGCAATTTAATGTGAAAAAAGTAATATACCCTTTAGCATATGCGGAATTGGATGTTATATGATAGCGTATTTCGTGCGCAAATACACGGTATATGCTTTAGAAATTATAGCAAGTGTTTTTAAAATTCAAATTTCAAATTCAAAAATTATTGTGAAATAAACATTGTGGTTTGTGACAAAACAAAACAAATGCATAACACAAATAATAAGTCTAGTAATTAAAATTCAGAATTAAAGTACAATTTTGAATTAAGAATTTTATCATCAAGTAATATAGAGTCACCTGTCCTCAGTTCTAATGACTTTTATGAAGGAATCCTGGGGTGATTTTGGGATGACTTTGATGGATTTAGAATAGTTTTTATTTTCTATTTATTATAGACATTTCCATGAAATAAATATTTCTATTGTCTTATGTTTTATCATGCAACTTTAGACACATATTTCTTATCAATTGAATGGGGTATACAGTCATGCAGAATTCTTAAATAAAGTAAGAATTGTGTACCATTAAGCTTTTCCTAACCCTGAGTAATAGAATTTAAATGAAATTAGTAACAGAGGCATATTTGTGTATTTAGTAAAGGTTTTGTGCTGCAGAATTGTATGAAATTAAGAGAGAATGTAACTATAAGTTGGAGTTGACTTTGTTAGTTTAATAAAAATAAGTATAAACTTAAAAATAAATTGATTTACTTTTTAAATTCTCTATTTTATTTTTATTATATATTTTACGAAAGGATATGGAATAAATGCACATGAGACCATAACACATATGCTGACACCAACTGCGATCAATTTTGATGAGCTGGATGGCCATTTCGGAAATTCATTCCTCATATATATATACCTGTTTTGTAAAATTAGCAGGTATATAATATTAAGCAGGTCTGTCATTTTTTTTGGTTTAAGTTTTTTATGAGTGGAAACGATTTCATATTTGGTTTGAAGTTTATAATTTGTGCTGGTAGCGTTAAAGCTATTTTTAGTTCTATTCTGTTTGACACATTTGCCAATTCTAGTTTGGTATGAAGAGTGAATGTACATGAAACATTTTCCAAAATACACTTGGTAAAAACTGCAATGAAACAACACAATAGCTATGAAGTATTCAGCAATGACCCATTCCTCATGTCTCAAAGTAAATTCAAGACAGATGATATAGATCCATAGATATAGAAAACATTTAAAAAGCATTTATCAAGTACAAGTTGTGTAAAACTTCAATAAATGATATTACAATCAGGACCAATCCAGTTTCACATGTTACAGTCTTTTTACTGTAAGCGTAGTGCAATATGATTATCAACAGGTAAAGTTGACTGACCAGTTGCTCCATTTAAATTCATCAATAGATATTTAAATTTTATGAGTTGGTTTTGAAAAGTAAAAAGTTGGTAGAACGTCCATAAGCTTGTCCTAAGGCATCCTACCTACATTTTATTGTTCACCAACAATTGATAAATTTTACAAAGCTATTGATGAATTTAAATGAAACAAATGGTCAGTCAATTTATAAAATGGATTTAACTGGTGGTAATTATTTTGGACTACACTTACAGTAAAAGACTAAGTTACAAAAGAATTGCACTTCAATAAACAGTACATTAAATAATGAGCATATCATTGCTGTCTCTATATTACCATATATTATTACTTAGAGAATATGGAGTAAATAACTACATGATCATGCTTCCCTACTTAATAGTTATTTTAAATGTGATTTTGTCAAATATGCAAGAATTGTTGAAATCTTTAATGGTGTGCAAATTGTCTTATAAAGTTTTTCGCCAGTGTTGGGGTTTCCTGTAATTTTTTCATATTTTTCTTTGCATGGATAACAGACGTCAAACCTATATTTTGTTGGAGAAGTAATATTTTCTTGATGTCTCCATGAGGTCTTCAACAATAAGCAAAATTCTTGTACCTCATAGCAAGTTCTAAAGGCTTAATTGACAGAATTCATTATTAACTATACTCTATGGATACTGGATCATCAACAACCAATAATGTTACAAACACTGTCGTCCTTTGCCCACCAAAGGACAAAAACAGATAAACTACCACGGGCACTCATTGAAGTGATTGTAAGAGGACTTAGCAATATAAATTAGAATTATGTGGACAATGCATAAGCAGATGGACAATACATAAAAAAATCCAAAATAGTGTATAAACATGAGAATTTCTCTCATGTACAAGCACACCATAACTGATACACCTTATTATGGGAAATTGTTTTACCAACCCCATACTGCAGTTGAAACAAACTCCAACAAACATGAATAAAATGAAAGACATGAAGTAAATGTGCATGAGACAAGATTACAATCAACACAGTGAAAACCAATTTAACAATGGAATAATGCTGCTATCCTTCATTTTTAAGTCATGAGACCTTCAACAATAAGCAAAATGCTTATACCTCATATAGCAAGTTCAAAACCGCCCTTTCCACGGCTTGAACAGAACCCATTGTTAGATGTTGACCAATGCTATATCTATGCTTTAAATTTCTACTGCATCATCAACAACCAAGTCACCTGATGAGGCCTTCAACAATAATATGAATGTCATATTTACATGACAAAATTACATCAAAGTTCCAGGAAATAATTTTTATGCGCTAGACGCGCGTTTCGTTTATAAAAGACTCATCAGTAGCGCTCAGACCAAAATCATTGCGTATCCAAATCGTATAAGAAGTTGTAGAGCTTATTAAACCAAAACACTACAGAAAGGGTACCAAATTAAGGGTAAGGAAATCCTAGTAAATTTGTTATGTAAATATCAAATTGATATTCCACTTTGCACTTTATTGAAGAGAAATAGGTAATACATAAACATTGAAAGCATTTTCCTTGTGCATACCCGGTGTGTATGATACACTAATATCAAATTTATTCAGTATTGAATCAATACACTAAAAAATGGATTCGAGATCACACTACAGATAAACAGCTAGAAAAAACAATGACTGGGCTCACATATTGCATTTCTTTTTTTAAAGAAAGCAACTTGTAGTCAATTATCAATGATTTCCAACACAGTTTGATCTAATATTACATGACGGAACAAAATGGATTTTGGATTGTTTTTGTGAATTCTTTGAAAATCAAATTATGGGGCAAATTGTCATGAAATACGCGTAAGAAATATTGAAAATGTGCAAATATGCGAAATAGATTCGTTATCGTTGTGATGTCATCATGTTTAATACAGAAAACATTGCTATTCATATTAAATGTCAAAAGTCGTCCTTTAATTTCTATTTAGATAAGTATATTATAAAGTATGTGAGAACCGGACCGTCATTCCAAAACGAATAGTCCAATGAAAATGTAACGCCGAAAAATAAAAGAAACAACATAAATTCGACACAGATAAGGAATGTTAAGACACACACACATACATACAAGGAAAAAAATGGACCCAAAAAACGCCCTGGGTGAGATCAGGTTCACCGACAGAGAAAGAATCGCCTGCATGTTATAAATGGTGAATGAAAGGATATGGAGTAAATGTCTCTACAAATACCTGGTAAAAACAAGCAAAGGAACAATGCTTTTATTGTTGTTCTCCATCTTTAAGTCACCATGAGGCCTTCAACAATCAGCTTTGCTCATACCTCATAGTAAGTTCAAGACGGCCCATAGCACCGGTTGGGCGGAATTCTTTGCTAATTGTCCAGCAACGCTACATCCATGTCTTCATTTGTCATGGGTGCGGGATTGTCAACAAACATTTATTAAACTGGCAAAGTGCTCTTACAAACACTGTCATCCTTCGCCCGACAAAAGCACTAGTGTCCTTAGCTAGTGGACGATTACAACATATAGACAAATACAGGGCACTCATCAAGTCGAATGTAAGAAAACTTGTGAGATATAGGCAATTTTAACAGGAAGTCAGAATTACATTTCGAAATTACAAAAATAAATGCCAAAATTTGAAAGTATGTGTAGTATATCCATATGAGAAATTCTCTCACGCACAAGTACACCATATCATAAATATATAGAGAGCATACATCTCTCGCACGGCTACTCCACACCAGTCGTGTTGAACATGACAACTACGAAAGTAAAGACAAATTCCTAAGAGGAAAAATATATTTTAAAGAAAAAGATTTGTTGTCATCTGGGAAACAGATATCCAGAAGCGCTGATATCCCATAAATTTGGTATCTGCATATAACTATTTCAAGAAATAATAACTTATGGGTGCCGATCAAAGCATTACAGTTGAAAGACCATAAAACAAAGTTGTGGAAACCTAATAACAAATTAGTGACCAATTATATCGAATTCAGCTGCGAAAAGGGCTCTGCAAGAGCATGATTATCCATGGCTTAGTTTTAAACATGACTTAAGAAAATTTAGAAATTGAAAATGTCCTAATAAATCCCTTTTTCAGGTCTGCAACGAAGATTGAAAAATATACTACTGAATACCTTCGGGCCTGACAGCTCGCAAGCAGTGGCATTTGCCTTGTTGAAAATTATATGACTAGAAACGTAATTTAGAGATATTTATTCCCATATTTTTTATGATTCAAGTGTTATGAAATGATTTTAATATTTGCGATATCAAATGTGTATCCAATTTTTGAAAAACAAATATATCCTGAATAGAAATTTCAATTTACAGTGATTTAATCGCATAATAGTTATGTTTTGTGTTTTTCAAAATGACTATCCTGAATAGAAATTTCAATTTACAGTGATTTAATCGCATAATATTTATGTTTTGTGTTTTTCAAAATGACTAAAACGTTTGGCGCGGCGATTAGCGTGGAGGACTCCTTTACTACGAGTTGTTCTTTTCTCTTCCTTTCTAGATTGTGGTTCTAGAATAAGGAATTAGCCTCCATTGTGTTTTATTCGTATATTTATTTTACTAAAGAGAAATTGGACAAAGAAAGGGGTGTTTGGGGTACCCATAACACCTGCCGGTACAGAAGAAAAATTAACAATAGTTTGTTAAAGAATCGTCAATTATCTCAGTAGACGTCAACAGTGTCAGTGAGAGGCAAGTATACCCTTAAAAATTTTAGGTCTTTTGATCCAAAAATCAATTAACGGATCCATGCATATATTCCTATGATGTGCAGTACATGATTTACGTGGATTTTTATCAGTTTCTGGCATTTATAGAAACATTTCCGTAAAAATGAGGATGAGGAATGCCATCAGTAATAAGACGGTTCTCGAGTGAAGCCATATTCTGATATCAAATATTTATATATTATATAAACTTCTTAAATGTAGTTAATATTTGAAGGAACCTGTTCGCTTATTGTAAAAGTTTGGATGTGATAGTAAGGATACATTCAATAAAGGCGTCAGTAGTAGAACAAATTGGGCGAAAATCATACCAGTTGAGATATGTACATCCCATATTTTATAGCTAGAGGAATGTGGCTGTCAAGAAATAGAAAAATTAGAAACAGTGAAATTAAAAGTCACTTTTATCATTTTATCCTAAATTTTGGCTTTTATTTTACTAGAGTCAATGATGATAGGTTGATACTGTAAGATCCAAGAAATTGCAGTCTTTGGAATCATTGTTTGCTTGATTAATTCCAGTTCTTGAGGGTAAATGATATCGACATATAAAAATGGGGACTGCCAAATATACGGAAACGGTCAATGTACATGCTTTGAACATTTTTCATTTAGCCCTGTTCGGTTCGTAACGGAACAAAAAAAAACTTAAATTGGAGCTGTCTTATTTTGTAGCTATGAGAATTCCAATGACCTGTAGATAAACAATGTTGTTCAAACGATCAAAAAATTGTCGAACAAGGATTAAGTGCTTTAATCATGTAATCACATGGTGAATAAAAGGATATGGAGTAAATGCACATGAGACAAAGTCTCTACAAATACATGGTAAAAAACAAGCAAAGGAACAACGCTTTTATTGTTGTTCTTCATCTTGAAGTCACCATGAGGCCTTCAACAATGAGCTTTGCTCATACCTCATAGTAAGTTCAAGACGGCCCCTAGCACCGGTTTAAGCGGAATTCTTTGCTAATTGTCGAGCAACGCTACATGTCTAAGAACAATGATTAATGTGAGTAATATTAGAGAAGAAGTTTTGATTTGAACATAAAATTTAAAAGGCGATTTAATACATTGTCCCAATTTGGATTTTATCAAAATAATAAGAAGGTTTGTAAAAAGTGTAGAAAAATCATAACTGTCGATAGATGGAACTGCTTGTTATTTATCTTATACTTCAACATTTTTTTACTATCCAAAAATAAAGTAAGTGAACAATCCATGGACAATGGCAACATCGAAAACAAGGACGCCACTTGAATACTGGACAAAAAAAGAAAAATGAAGACACACATGCAGATGAACAACACGGACCCAATAAAAGCCAATAAAAATAATTTACAGTTTTGATACTTTTTTCACAGTATAATTAACTCATTGATACAAGTTACTGCACCGGTTAATTTGATATTAATGCTGCTGATGAGAGGTTACTCCTTGAAACACGTGTACAGCATAGTCAAATTAAGTGTTTATTATGCAAATTCGGTATTTTAGAAGATATTACAGAATGCCGAAATAAAACGATGCTAGCCTTGTATCCTTTATCAAATTCTGATTATATAAAACAATTTTTACGCTGCTTATGTAGAATAATTGATTTTCTGCTAATCATAATATTTTGATAATTAGAGAACGTTTAAAAGAACTTACCAAGTTTGTTTAAACACTTGACATTCCTTTTCCATGCTTGACAGTCCTTCTCCATGCTTGACAGTCCTTTTCAACATAGGTGACGTTGAGAGATACTGTTTAGCGCTGCATCAACCCTGGTCCTGTCTAATCCTCTTCAACACTGCACAGTAATTATTAACAAAAGTAGCGCTTAGAAAAACTGGTCAGTGTTAAAAGTCAGCACTACACTGGTCTTTCTCAACAGAAGATAAATAGAATCCACAATTGCATCGAATAAGAAACGGCATTTATACACTAGAGATAATTAATTTTTCAATTTTTTTAAAGGCAAGGCTTGTCGAACGTTTGAAATATTTGAAAATTTAACTATCGAGGGTGTAGAAATGTCGTTTCCAAAGAGATACGAGTGAGGATTTCATTTCCCTTATGATTTCAAGGAGATTTTGGACAAAAAATGACCCCAATTTTCTGACGATCTGTAATAAATATGTTCTTTGAGTGTGACGTCATAAGGCATGGTCGCCTTTTTTCATGGCGTCACAATGGTTAAGTCGGAAAACGGCAATCATATTTGACGTCATAATTGAATTTCAGCCAATCACTTGCCGAGAACAACATTCTCTCTAGAGAGGGGAAACGATTTCTCTCACTGTTCAGGAAAAGTGAAAACAGGACAGAAATTAAAGGAACTTGTTACACTGACATGCACTAATAAAATTCAAATAGACACTGGACAAAAAAAAATAAAAACCACTGTCTAGTGTTGCATCAACTTAATCAGTCCTTATAAACACAAGACAGACATTATCAGTCAAAAAATACTGACTGGTAAATTAGTCAAGATATCCGTCGGCAGTTGTATATTAAGTAAAATAAAATCAGGTCTTAAATAATTAAAATAAATGAGGATATTAATTCAAAGAGAATTATATCACAACATGCAATGAACAGATTACAGGGAACAGAGACAAATCTAGAAAAAAAGGAACTAGAGGCTCAGAGACTGAGCCTGTATCGCTCACCTGACAGAGATGCTGTTAAGCCATGCCTATGCTGATGTTTATTTCGCTGAACTTGATTACATTTTAATCAGGGGCCGACTCCGACCTGCCGTTGGGTGTGGGGTTTTCTCACCGTTCATTGAAGATCTTATGGTGGCTTTGAGTTGTTACGACTCCCCTTTGGGTCGTTGTCTCTTTGACACATTCCCCGTTTCCCTTCTTTTTTTCTAACTAGAAAAAAGACAAGACACACAAAGGCTCAATAAATTTCCTGACTTAATTAGGGCAGGCGCAAACCTGGTGCGGCGGGGTTAAACTAGTTTTATTGGGCCAAACCCTCCCCCTATAGCCAATGGGATAAATAAAAGAAAACAATCGTAACAACTGTAAAATTCAGTTGGCAATAGGACTGAGTCAATTGTGAAAAATGAAACTGAAAGAACTAAATATACGGACATACACATGAAATCACAAGTGACTACTAGCAGTTAACTGACATGCCAGCTCCAGACCCATTACCAACTGACAAAGTTAGTTATGTACCCTCAGTATACAGCTTCCACCAAGATCCCTTCCTGTGAGGAGTTTAGCATAAAGATTTCATGCATTTACCGGAATACATAACCCATGTCCGTACAATACAGATTTTATAAATTTAGAATGTGTTAAAATGCAAAGACCCCGTAAAGTTTGGTTGAATTTGCTTCAGTGGTTTCAGAGATGAAGACGAAAATGTGATTTTCCCATAGGATTCAATGTTAAACTGTGTTCAGTGCTGGCCACAATGTTTTTTATCGGATCAGTACGAATAACTAAATACCGAAGTCACTGTGCATTTTGATTCTGCATATGCGCATTTCGACAACTTATGTCTCTTCAGTGCAGATAAAATCTAAACGTTTGGAAGACCATAAAGTCAAAGATGAAATGAGCAATCTTTGTAAAGGACCTTGAGTACATCATTCCTGTAAAGTTTGGTTGAATTTGCTTCAGTGGTTTCAGAGGAAAAGATGAAAATGTGATTTTTCCCATAGGGTCCAATGTAAAACCTTAGTTCCGCGCTGGCGGCCATGTTTTTTATCGGATCAGAACGAAATGAGCAATCTTTGTAAAGGACCTTCCATACATCATTTCTGTAATGTTTTGTTGAATTTGCTTCAGTGTTTTCAGAAGAGAAGATGAAAATGTGAAAAGTTAACGGACAGACGACGGACGACGGACGCCAAGTGATGGCAATAGCTCAACCTGGCCCTATAGGTCAGGTGAGCTAAAAACAAACAAACAAAAAAAAAATACAAAAACAAAAACAAAAACACCCCCCCCCCAAAAAAAAAAAAAACCTAAAAAAAAACAACAAAAAACAAAACAAACACAAGAAAAAAAAACCCAATGTACTCAAAGGTAATAGCGAATGGCTTTATAAACAATTAAAATGATCACGAAAGCTTCATAAATACCCCTAGTTACATGTACACACACTATCATATTTCTAACAGAAGTGTCTGACTCACAACTGAAGCTTATAATTTGTATTGTATTTTTCAAAAATCAGTTTACCAAAAGTGTCAACTCTACATGTTTGGAGATTTTCTTGATTTTGTCTGACGTAAAGATGTAACATCAAGCAAAACAACTATCCCAATCCCTATAGTAAGGACAATTACTCCAACAATGCCAATCTGAGAGGCTGATTTCCGGTTGTCCTGCGCACTTGTTCGTCTTCGTCTGTTAATAGACAGATTGTAACGATTGATTTTTAGTTCTTCTTGTGTTGCCTTCAGTTTTGGTTTTAAAATTTCAAGCCATTCTTCACGTGTTCGGTAAGTTTGGTTCTGTCTTGACCAGTTATGCTGCTTTGCTTTGTACTCACAGGAACAAGGACAGAATTGTGTATCAGCTGTAATATAAAAGTATCTTTATTACAACAAGGATAATACAAATGAAACACTCAACACGAATTGCTAGTTTATCCTCACTATGTAATTTTCATCTTCATTGGGAGATAATACATGGACGATAAATGCTCACTTTGTCGTCTCCTTCGGTTGAATGACCACTTTTGCATAAGGTTTATCGTATATATAGACGCCACTGTTTATAGTCGCTCTCTCTAATTCCTTACAAATTTAATCTACTCCTGATCGATGTGGTATCGGAACAATACTTAAGGGACCGACCATTCAACTTGAAGGGGAGCTATGGTTTTTTTCTAAAAAATATTTTTGTTCTGATTTTATGTAAAAAAATATTTTGGCTGCCAAAATGATGAAAAAAAAATTTCTGAAGGAGGCTTTCTGCCCAAAAAAATAATTTGAATTTTGAAAAAAAAATATTTTGTTTATACAAATGTACACGTGAAAAAAATAAATCAGAAGAAAATACCCATACCCCCCCTTCTTCAGGTTCAGGTTGAATGGTCGGTCCCTAACATGTTTATATATTAATTCTAAATTTGTAATTGGTCGGTCATGTAAATTTCTCATGTCAATTCATATAAAAAGTGCAACAGGATGTTCATGAAATTAACACCTGAATCATTGTGTCTGACTTCGACGTTGCTCAACTTTTTTTGTCAAGAATACCGCTTAAGTGCACGCTAGGGGCCTTCTTGATCTCTAAAACTTAAGGATTAACTCCCATCGTAGTTTTTTCCTTAGCTATATTTGATATTACTGATTATTCGGATTTCGTTTGGTTTTATGCATTTTATACATTTTTTGAAAATATGGATTTCCTTTGTTTGGGTTCTAGTGCTGCTGATGAGGAATTAATTTCCGAAATGGCCATACAGCTCATTAAAATTATTGCAGTTGGAGTTAACATATGTGTTATGGTCTCATGTTCATTTACTCCATATCCTTTCGTTAAATATTTAATAAAGGAGTTTGTCTTTTATTGCAGTGTGGAGTTGGTAAAGCAATTCCCCCTGGTAGAGATGTATGCTCTGTATTTTTCTTAGATATGGTGTACTTGTACATGAGATAATATCTCATGTGTACACTTTGTTCAAATAATATTATCTAAATTAATGTAAATTCTAAAACTTAAGGATTAACTCCCTCCATCGTTGTTTTTTCCTTAGCTATATTTGATATTACTGATTATTCGGATTTCGTTTGGTTTTATGCATTTTATGCATTTTTTGAAATTATGGATTTCCTTTGTTTGGGTTCTAGTGCTGCTGATGAGGAATTAATTTCCGAAATGGCCATACAGCTCATTAAAATTATTGCAGTTGGAGTTAACATATGTGTTATGGTCTCATGTTCATTTGCTCCATATCCTTTCGTAAAATATGTACATGTTAACTGAAATACAAATAAATTGAGTAGGACTTTATAAACAATCTTTAACATTGTTTTCCTGTTTATTACGATAATTTCTCAATTCTCGATAAATTAATTCACTTTTCAAAATTCTCGGTAAATCTCAAACATTAAAATGTGAAAAATTTGAGTATATCAATGTGAAAAATATACGTAATAAAGTGGAAAGAATGTTAGAGACTATATGTATCTTTGCGTATGTAATAAAGCCAATATCAATAAACTCGGTCTGATATGGCCATATCCGCCTGCTTCGTTCTGAAATAGCAAATCAGACCGGTGATATCGCCATATCAGCCCGGGTATAATGATAACTGCTAATTGGAATAACCAAATACCGAAGTTACTGTGAATTTAATTTCTGCAGATGCGCATTTCGACAACTTGTGTCTCTTCAGTGCAGATAAAATCTAAACGTTTGGAAAACCATAAACTCAAAGATATAATATATATGGAAGTATATAATAAACGGATTACGATATGGCCTCGGGCTAATATTGGGTTCTCGAGATTATAACCGTGTTGATATGGATTAGGGCATGTGATCATGAAAGTTGGTTGAAAAATGAAAGTAATGAAATTACAATTGTCAAATCATGAGAATTTTTTCGTCGATACGCACATATGGCGCATTAAGGTATCAAACCACCACTTCAACCAATCAGAGTTGGAACGTATGAGAAAATAGACCTTTTGAATCTAAAGATAGACTTTGTATTCTTGCACCTTTAAAACTAATCAAGGGAATTTGAGGAATGATACACCCATTTAAACATCGAGATATTAGGTTTCTTTCAAGACCTAGGTTTAATTTTAGATCACTTAAAGGAGGGGAATTCCCAATGACTATTTTTGCGCAATGTTGTGACGTTGTGGTACGTATTTATAGGTGGCTTTCCCCGACAAACCGGGAACCTCTTAGAAAGCTTTAAAGGTATGATGAAAATTTGATATAATGTAGAGGAGGTATGTGCTTTTCATGACATGTATGGTCTTGGCAAGGTTGAACTTAAGATAAATATATATTATATATCTAATCACCCGAAGGGAAATAAATACACCCTGGTGGATTTTCAGTAGTTTTAATACTATCATTGTACCTATTTGTATCGGGCTTTTTGGCTAACTCACAAACCTAATATTCTTTAGATGCTCAAAAAATAAACAAAACTGGTTTTTCCCTGTCTTCTTGACCTTTTTGCATCAATTTCTGCATTTAGAATGCTATTTGTGTGACAACAACCGAAGCAGAGACCATTTGAAGTGCAAAAATTTACCTCAGAAGCATCTTTTGAAAGTGGGGGGAGGGTGACATTTTGTAGCATAATTTCATAATCTGAAAGGCATCTTTGAACATTTGCAGCTTCATTTTGATAGAAAAATACTCTAAGGGCTTAGAGAGATGTATGCTCTCTATATTTTTCAGTTATGGTGTACTTGTGCGTGAGAGAATTTCTCATATGGATATACTATTGATACTTTCAAATTTTGGCAATTATTTTTGTAATTTTCGAAATGTAATCCAGACCACCTGTTTTAAGTGCCCACATCTCACTATTTTATAACGCCAAGTTTTCTTACATTCGACTTGATGAGTGCCCTGTGTTTGTCTATATGTTGTAGTTGTCCACTAGCTTAATACACTCGTGCTTTTGTCGGACAAAGGATGACAGTGATTGTAAGAGCACTTTGCCAGTTTAATTGATGTTTGTTGACAATCCCGCACCCATGACAAAGAAAGACATGGATGTAGCGTTGCTCGACAATTAGCAAAGAATTCCGCTTAAACCGGTGCTAGGGGCCGTCTTGAACTTACTATGAGGTATGAGCAAAGCTCATTGTTGAAGGCCTCATGGTGACTTCAAGATGAAGAACAACAATAAAAGCGTTGTTCCTTTGCTTGTTTTTTACTATGTATTTGTAGAGACTTTGTCTCATGTGCATTTACTCCATATCCTTTTATTCACCATTTAGTTTTAAACATGGGATGAGATTCATTACATAAAAAAAGTAATTTTGGTTATGTGTCCATGTTTAACATCTATGAGTGATTGTGCTTAATCAAAGCACAGAAAACACTAAATCTGTGACTTTTTGAAAAGTGATGTAAAGGAGGGAAAATTCAGAAAAGGGTGTTATTTTCTGTATACAATTTAGAAATTAACTAAAGAACATGATAAAGTGCAGCAATTATACTGGGGGATGTTTTAATATCATGTTAAGGTATCAAACCACCAATTCAACCAATCAGAGTTGGAACATATGAGAAAATAGACCTTTTGAATCTTAAGATAGACTTTGTATTTTAGCATCTTTAAAACTATTCAAGAGAATTTGATGAATGTTACACCCATTTAAACATTGATATATTAGGTTTCTTTCAAGACCAAGGTCAATTGACCAGGTGTTATTTTAGATCACTTAAAGAAGGGGAATTCCCAATGACTATTTTTGCGCAATGTTGTGACGTCGTGGTACGTATTCATAGGTGTCTTTCCCCGACACACCAGGAATCTCTTAGAAGGTTTGATGAAAATTTGAAATAATGTAGAGCAGGTATGTGCCTTTCATGACATGAATGGTCTTGGCAAGGTTAAACTTAAGATAAATTGTCCAGACAGGTTTGAAAATTCCAAATTTTAGTTGAAAATGTTAAAGAAATGAATTGATGGTTTCACACATTAGCATTGGTAGCAATAAGGCATTTAAACTATGTTTATATATTAAATGAAAGTATACGGAAGTTTCCCTAGGGTACATATATCACCAGCCAAGCATTAAGTTTAAGGTCCAAAATTCTCCGCGTCAAATTTATACTTAACATACAAGCTTTCTGTAATTTAGAATTT
This sequence comes from Modiolus philippinarum, assembly GCA_002080025.1. Classification (NCBI taxonomy): domain Eukaryota; kingdom Metazoa; phylum Mollusca; class Bivalvia; order Mytilida; family Modiolidae; genus Modiolus; species Modiolus philippinarum. The sequence goes on along the minus strand of MJUU01016296.1, from coordinate 174,951 downwards.
TTGTATATTCAGTATTTACTTGTTGTAATTATCCAAGCTAAACTAAAAATATTAAAGTTTATTAATTATGTAAAAATGCCTTGCTTTTAAAACTGTATATCAACAGCGCCATGAGGGAATAAATAGGGCCATTACGAGATAACAGGGCCATCATGAGATTAGCAGGACTTATTCAAGATGGCGCCTGTATAGCTCACTTGGTGTCTTTACAATCCGAAATCATGATTGTATCATATATTTACAATAAAGTACACATTATTTCTGCATTCTTTGTACTGAAAAAGATCTAGAAAATTGGAAATTCAATTTCTATTGTATTTGTAGTTCTTTGAGTGGTCGCACATATGTTGGCTGACTGGAATTATCAACTCTTTCATGTATAATGATTACTATTATGATTGTTTTAGATTTTTTACCTTACTTGTGACAACTAATTTTACTCCTCTCTTCATAATAAATTGGTTGAAGTCAAATATAAAACAAATACTTACGGACCAGTTTACACAATCATGGAATAATGATATTTCTTACTTTACCAAAGTGTTTGAACTACAGAATATTTAAAACAGACTTCGTTTTTGAAGAATACTTAAACATTCTTAATGGACAAGACCTCATAACTCTGTGTAAATATAGAACTCTCAGCCATAGCTTATCCATCGAAAGGGGTCGGTGGCAAAACATTGAAAGAGAAGAACGGAAATATACGTTATGTTATATGTCAGTAATCGGTGATGAGTACCACAACATAATGAAATGCCCTTCACTTGAAAATGAAAGAAAACTTATATTCTACAATATATATACCGTAGACATAACACTGAAAAATTCCATCCACTCCTTAGTACAAAAAGAAAATTTATAAGAATTGTAAACCAAACTGTCAGTCCTCTAGGATAGTTTTGTACTTTTTATTTCAAATCACATGATGAATGTTAATTTTCTTGTTGTGCATTTTATTTATTATTGTTCGAATGTGTCTATTTTTTGTTAACCACCTCAGTCATTGTTATTGTTTGATATGCATGTTATATATTCTTTTCTCAGTACTTTTGTTTATTTGTTTTTAGAGAAATAACCTATCTATCTATCATTAGGGATAAGAAAATATGCATCTTTCGTGACTTTTCAAACAAAGTTTTTTTTGTACTTCAGAAGTTAATCCTAAAAACCTTTTTGTTTCACATAATAGACCCTACTCGTGGGCACTCGTTTTATTCATCTCATCACTAGGAATAAAAAAGAAACTTTTTTTATTTTGATTATTTCCCTGACGTTTTTTTTGTCCATTGAGGTAAATTCTAATACAGCTGTATGGAGAATAAACTTTTTTGTTTCAGATAACAGACCATACTTGTAACTATCTGTTTTACTCGTCTAATGATGCAATAAACACCATTCCTTGATTTATTTTCAAACATAGTCTTTGTACTTTAGCTGGTAAAATCTTGTATAGCTGAATACGGATAAACTTTTTTGTTTCAAATATTTGAACCCCAAAAAGGACCTTTCATTTCAAAAAAGAATTTTCAGTAAAAATATTTTATATACATTTATCAGTCTATTGAAGTCTATCCATCTTGTTAATAAAACATTTAAGAAATGGGTACTCCAACGAAGAAATTTGTAAGCAAATTTTAAATATTTGTTAATTGTTCATTGCACAAATACATAATGATGACATGGTGCATGAAGACGCACGTTAAGTGTTCTATTTAAATTACAACCTACATGTATACGTTCTAAATGCAAAGTTTCAAATAGATGGATGCACGTAGATGCAAGGCAATTTTAACTTTTACGTGTTTTTGCAGTTTTCTCGATTTTTGGTTGTAATTAATCCTAAATAGTAGTCAAAGCGCTATAACTCCAAAATAATTTTGAACAAGTTTTTCCTTAGCTCTTATAGAACTGGTAAATGCGAAGAAAATAAAATACCGGAAGTGGACTAATTGTAATTTTTAAATGATGTTAATTGATCCTTAATCTTAATTTTTTGGAAATTAAAAGTTTAATATCTTATTACCGAAGCAGATAACTATCTGTTTGTATCGTTGTATTCATTCAGTTCGAACAATCAATTTTTTCGTTGGAGTACCTACATAATGGCCCTGTTATGTGTCCTCGGTCTGCTATAATGGCCTTTCGATGCTGTAATGGCCCTCGGTGTTGCCTCGAGCCATTACAGCTACAGACCTCGGACACATAATAGTGCCATTATGAAATTATTTATTAATACTATAGTAATCTACGATTCGCGATGTAAAAATGTATGCTTCAAAGTCGTTTTCTTATTTTAATTATAAAATCTTAATAAAATTCAGACCAGAGATTGAAATTGGGAATTATTTTACACAGAGGCTGTTTTTGCATGACATTTACATGTTAGTTTCAAGATGGGAAAATATTTTTGGCCCTTGAGTGTATTATTTCCCTGTTAGAATTAAAACTGATACTTGTATTATGAATGCAAAATTTCAGAATACAAAGATTACAAAAAATTAAGCAATGCCCTTATCTATTTCCTTTTTCTAGTAGTTCTACTCTACTCCAGCATTTACTCAGGTTTTAATCAATTCGCAGTTTCTATTGTGGCCCGTTACATCATTGATTAAAAGGCTCTAATTGTTAATTTACTTAGGGACCGACCATTTAACTTGAAGGGGGTGGGGGGTATGTTTTTTTTCTGGACAGTTTATTTATTTTTTAACTAGTATAAACAAAATATTTTTTTTTTAAAATAAGCATTATTTTTGTTGGAAGAAAGCCCCCTTCAGAAATTTTTTTTTCATTATTTTTGCAACCAAATTATTTTTTTCACATAAAATCAGCTTCAGAAATTTTTTTCGAAAAGAAAAAAAACATAGCCCCCTCCCCTTTCAGGTTAAATGGTCGGTCCCTTAGATGTCACAGGGTTATAACATACGATCACGAAACAGGACAATCAGATTGTAAAAATGTAGTCTTCGTTATTAATTGAGCCGAATTGTCCTTTTTCTTTTGTTTTTAAACTAACCAATCGAACAAATGCTTTATCTGATTCAAGATGTTTCTAAAATTATCTTTATACCAAAAACATCTGTTTTAAAACTTTTCAACATCTTAATCGCAAACTGACAAAAAGGCGAAACCAAATTCTGAATATACTAAAGACTTGTGAATGTTAAAATTGAACCTGTGTGTGTGTTATAGATTCAGATGAAGAAAACTAAAACTTGTGAAAAAAGTTGTTATTGATTGTCACATAGATAAAATCTACACACGGTAAGAGAGAGAGAGAGAGAGAGAGAGAGAGACTGTTTGAACATAGTGTGAAGACGTTCATTTAAAGTCACAATGTGCATATACCTTCGAGTTCAAATAACCACCTTGCAGTTTCTCCGTAACCTTTCCGAATTCCAAATGCATTTATTTGTATTGGATCAGAGTCTATAATGTCGATGCTGACTTCATGAGCCCCCTTCAATATAATTCGCCCTTTTGTTGACCATGTTAAAGAAAAGTTCCGATAATCGTTGCAACTTAGTGACTTTCTAGTTGTAGCGACTAGTTGCAGATCAGAGCCGTTTTCATACCTACGGCGAATTTTGTCTTTATTATTTGCGTCGCCACCAAGTGCAATTTCGTAGAATTCAATTGCATTGGAAATGTTAGCTGAATCCGATAACAAAAAATATGCATTCGAACATGCCTTAAGACGAAAACTAAGAGAGCGTCTAGCGTCTGGAACTATTCCATACTTGGAAAGGGCGGTAAAGTACTTCACAATATCAGCTGTTACATCCGAAGATTTTTCTCCGTTGCTCTTTGTAGTAATGTCAATTGTATAACCTAAAAGAGACAAAATGAAAGTAAAAGTTGAAGAAAAAAAAGTACTTTAGAATTGAATGTGATATTTTGTACAATGTAGTTTTATTGAAGTGTAAAAAGTTGGACCGTAGCACATTTTAAATGAAGCGCCGCGCTGTGAAAAATGTGCTACGGTCCACGCTTTTATACGACAATAAAACAACGAAATATTGCATTCAATACCTAAAATTACAATCCGTAAATAGAATGCAATTATTCACGCATGAATACATTATAAAATCGTGGATGGTGCATCATTTCTTTCTTGAGATTACTCCGCCGTCTTTGTCTACTTTGCTGTTGTCAAAGAGTCAAGGTATGTTGGTGTTGTTTTACTCATTGATGAAATACAGTAACGGAAATGATCGGAAGTACTCGTAACGAATCAAATACGGT
>MJUU01016296.1:150945-170684 GCA_002080025.1 Modiolus philippinarum | reverse complement strand
ATCGTCTAGGAAGCCCAATAAACCTGAGAGGCTCACGTAAAACACTGGCATATAATGTCCGTAAACGAACCATTAAAAATAATGATATATTATTCCTTTAGGGTAATGGACAGAGTGATTATAGTATTAACATACTTTTTAATTTCTCCAATATTGCAACATTTATCTTAATCGACGTGTTGTAAGGAATTGCTCAGTTTTTAAAGAGCCACGATTTTTAATAGAAGGTAGAAGCACATTCTAGTCTCTACTAGCGGTAAAAAGAGAGATAGAGAGCCTTCTCCTCTGATTTTTTGGAACAACAAAGTTGACTTGATTTCCTATAATATATGTGTTGTTAATTTTATGAAAATATTGTTTCAAGTAGTCTCGGCAATTGTGATAAAAATCTTATGTGCGTGTACCATTCGCAATTGTTTTACTCTATATTCGACATCTAAAAGTCCATGCCTGCCAAATCCGGTTTACCCACACTAGATCTAGGACTCATGCTATAGATAAAACGCACTGTTTATTTTGAGCAACTTGAAGTGACTTTTTCAATTTTTGTGAAACACCGGCAAACCATGAAGCGCAAGAATAATCGAAATAGTATTGGATACGAGCATTGAGACGCATAGACAAATTTTTCTAGTATCTTTTGACAAGGAATTCTCCTTACTGTAAATAAATCTTAGTCCGGACTTCAATGTTTTAATGATAGAATTTACGGTGCTCTCTCCAGATACATTTTGATCGATTTCTAAGCCAACATGTTTTATTTTCGCTTGAAATTTAATGTTGTGGCTGTTACATTTTACTCAAAAAATTTTAACTATTTGAGTTTTTACTTCGGACCAAATACTTAGTAGTAAGTCTTTAAGGGAAGACAAGTGTCGCTTGCATAGTAACACAAAAAAGATATTCTAAGTTCCGTCAAACAGGAAGTGGGCAGGTGAGAGATCCAGACCCTCTGGCACAGTAAAGATCCCATGCTAATAATCCATGCTGAGTTGCAGAAGGCAGGAATATGTGGTTCCCGAGAAAAACGTAAGAAAAATTTTCAAGACTCGAAAAATATTCTATGTTCCCTCAAACAGGAAGTGGGCATGTGAGTGATTCAACACTTGACTACACAGTATATATCCTCATACTGATACCCCATGCTTAATTTCAGAAAGCTGGGATATGTGGTTCCAGAGAAAACTGGACATATGTTTTTTTTGTGACGCCCATCGGCAAGAACATTCTAAGTTCTATCAAACAGGAAGTGGGCAGGCAAGAGATCCATAACTTAATTACACTGTATAGGTCCCCATACTGATACCCCATAATATATTTCAAAAGGCTGGAATGTGGTTCCAGAGAGAACCGTGACAGAATTTTTTTGTGACCCTGATAAGCAAAAACTATTCTAAGTTCCGTCAAAGAGGAAGTTGGTATGTGAGAGATCCCAAACTCTGTTATACGGTATGGATCCCCATTCTAATACTCAGTAAAGGTCTCCATACTAATAATCCATGTTAAATCGCAAAAGGCTGGCATTTGTGGTAACTGAGAAAAACATGAATATAAATTTAAAGACGCAAAAAATATTCTAAATTCCTTCAAACAATAAGTGAGCATGCGAGAGATTCAAAACTTTGTTACACGGTATAGGTCACCTCACTAATACCCCATACCAAATTGCAGAAGGCTCGGAGGCATGGCTCCTGAGAAAAATGTTACATATTTTTTTTGTGACGCCGACGACGCTGACACCGACGCAAGACGACGGATAGTGATCCCTATATGTCGCCAATGCATGAACGCAGGCGACACAACAACACATGCAGTGTTTCGATGATGTAAAAAGCTTGTTGTCGAGTGTTAGCCAATTTCTTCTAGATTCAAGCTCCTTCTTTACTTTGTTGGATAAAATAATGTCCGGGTTCTTGTTGGGAAACATAATAGTACTATGGAGGAGTTTGCAGTCCCAATTTATACTGATGGACCACTGATGATCTATTCCTTTTATTGTTTAATATTTCAAATTTAAGATGTACTGTTACAAAATATTGTTACAAAGGTAAGATTAAAGATATTTCTTTTGGGGAATATATTTTTTCAAGAAAAACATTTCTTTTGGAGAAAATCATCTGAAGATTGGAACAAATGTCATGAGTTATTAGATTCGTTGCAACCCTCTTTCTTATTTAGTAATGACATTAGCACAATATAATTACCATTTCTAGACATTTTAATTAATTTAGAGAATGGTAAAATCAAAACGGATATTTTCTATAACCGCCACACATCAGTATTTACAATTTTATCGATGCCAACCTTCACACGTTAAGCAGAAAATTCCAGTGGCGGATTTAGGGGGGACGGGGGGGGGGGTTGGCCCGGACCCCTTAGGTTTTGAAATATTTAAAATTCCTAGCGGTTTAAAAAAAATGGGTTCCGGGCTCTCCCTTTTGAAAAAAATATGGGTCGGGCCCCTAAGTAGAAAGTCTGGATCCGCCACTGCATTCTTTATTGTACGGCAAGAATAATATGTGCGACCCTGATTGAAGAGGATTTACGATACTCCATCTAAATGAATTTAAGGATTTTCCTTTACAACAGAACTATCCAACAAAACTAATAGAAGACGGAATAAAACTGCTAAGCAATTAACAGTCACAGCAACGTACAAGACATTTCGACAATAAATGATTTTTCAGTGCAGATTTTTATTCGGTTTTCTAATTGTTTTGATATAATCTGCACTAACGAGACAATAGGGTCTGTAAGTCTCGTCCATTTTTGGAACTTCCGGATACATAATTTGTACCTGGAAGTTGCATTTTTAACAAAACCCTATGACGTTTCAAGCAAAATATTTGGACGTCATAATCCTTTTAACGTCATATTACGGCGGGGATCGTTTTCAAATTGCAGTTTTATCGTGATTTCTCGGTGTCACATGACGAGACTTAACGACCCTATTGTAGTAGAAATGGCTATATGCAGATTACAAAAAATACCGAAGTTGCATCAAAAACAGTAAATTTGGGGTCAATCATTTTGGCTTGAATCGTCTTTGTGATGATTTTTTTTCAATATTTTTTATCAATCAAAATCCAAAGTCTAAGTCTAAGTCTTTTAATATCAAATATTTATTTTTTGTTGATTCCATTGAGATTCGATCCCCTTCTCTCAAGGGTGTAAGTGTAAAGAGTCTGGCACGCTAGAACTAACCACCGAAGCCTTGTTCAAAATTCGATTAATTACATTAACTCTGTCAAAATAAATTTATGGTTCACTCTATTTTGACTTTGGTCTCGCACAGAGATGGCAGGAGCAGCGTTATCTGTCTGTAATACCTGTGTATTCGAAGAACAGCCAAATCCCTCGGTGGGAAGGCAATCTCGATATCCATTACTCGTAATTCTAACACCATTTGGTACCTACCATAGACCCTCACATAAAATGTTTTTAACGCAGTGCAGTAAATCAAAAGCATTGGAATTTTTCATCGATAAAATTCAAGAAAGATATAACCAAAATGCCACAACAAAGTCCTCCAATTTCAAATATATCGAAAGAAGAAAAGCAGACCAGGCAATACACAATTTCGAAAAGAGGGATACAAAACTTCGATCGTAGTTGGCATGAATAGTGATGCCTGTTTTGCCGAAGCAATCATCCAACTGTATAAACCCGAATACTATAAAATTAACAAATAAGTATCGACCCAACTTAAAAGTATAGTAAAGAAATTGCAACAGCTTCAAAGTCAATGTACGAACAAGATTACTTACATGAGGAAAATTTTGAAGGTCCTCTTCCTGAGAATAGTAGAGTTTGTTTATTCTATATGTTGCCAAAAATAAACAGAGAAGGAATTCCAGTACGTCCTATAATGAACTCTTTTGTGCACCCTACTGAAAAAAATGCCCAGTTGTTAGATTTTCATCTGCGACCCTTTGTAAAAAAGTCCTCTTTTATTGAAGATACTGCAGAATACATCAACAAAACCACAACTGAATACCTTCTGCCTAACAGACTTTTAGTACATTTAAATATGATATCATTCTACGCCAACATCTCACCTAAGGAGTGAAACGCAACCTTCCGTATAGATTGGGACAGAAGAGAGCTGCAATCACGCTCTACAGAATCATTTGTAAATTATGGGATCTTATATTGAAACGCAACATAACCAGAATTTTCATCAATTGGAGAGCCCTGGATACACTGGTTGCACCATTATATTTATGGTAGGTTCAGAAAAACGTACCATATAAACCCTACAGCTGGTACACGTTGATGAATTTATAGAAAAAAGAAGGGAAACGGGGAATGTGTCAAATAGACAACGACCCAAAGGGGAATAATAACAACTCAAAGCCACCATAAGATCTTCAATGAACGGTGAGAAAACCAATAACTATCACCTCATTTGTCTGCTATATCCCGTGAATTTAAGCCAATTCTACATGTATCACCTAAAATGAAAGCCCTTTTCAAGAAGCCGCCCTCGTATCATTTTGCCGTCCAACAAATCTAAATGACTTTCTCGTAAGAGTTTAATTACCATCACCTAATACAGATTAGTTTACAGCAGTTCACTACAAACGTTGTCGTCTGCGCAAATATAGCTCTTCAACTATCTTTTCAAAAGCACATGCAGCTTCTAGTGAGTCCTATGAAATATTCAGCAATTTATCAAAAAGTCGGAAAATGTCATCTATCTAATCACTTCAACAGTATGTTGGTGAAACAAAAAATTCCCTCAACCTTTGTTTCAACTTATGCATATACTTATACTGTGACCACATTTAAAAAAAGGAAGGAACACAGGCTACTTCGATAGCAATTTCACCGATGAGGACTGGAAACATATGCAACAAGTACCAATTGACCATAATCTTTCGTGGATAGACACACAGAGGCGACCCAAAGAAAAGTTATAGATAAATTGATTGATTAGTTTAACGTCCTGTAACTAATATTGCAGCTATATCAGGAGAAAACAAGTTAATTAATTGAAAAAATATAAGCGAGAGAAGAAAGAAACAAAGGTGGAAGGGACAACCGGAGTTCCAATTGCCACTTGAGGGCAAGAAATTTAGCCTTATATAGGAGTCCTAGTGACTCTGCTCTCTTGAAACAATATAGAAGGGGTCTTTCTACTCTATGTAACGTGGCATTTCTCCAAACAGTTTGGATAGAAAAAGCTGAAATCTAGTTTGAATATAAACAGAGGCTCACGTCTTACCCTGTTTCACTCTCCTGGTGGCTACTGATCAAATAAGATTTCCAACAGGAGTTAACGATAAATCTGAAGTCAGTCATATGGTAGATTACTGTCATGTTAAATTGCATATATATATATATATATATATATATATATATATATATATATATAATATCAATTTGATGTTTGAAACAGTTTTCAAGACATAATAATTTAGAATATTTTCCAATAGAATTTTATGTTAAACTGTACTCCCTGGTTGCGACCGTTTTGAATTTCTGATTGGTACCAGTATAAAGCATTTTGTAGATAAGCATTAAATTACCGTGCATAATTAATTTCAACTTGATATATGATATGCTTTTCAAGAAACGGTAGTTTACAACATTTTCCCATAGGGTCCAATATTAAACTATGATCTGCAGTTGCGGTAATCTTCGATTAATGGTGGGTACTAAAATCAAATATTTGTGTAATGATATCATGTTTCCATTTTTAGTTAATATCAATTTGATGTATAAAACATTTTTCAAGAATCAAAATTCATAACGTCCTTTGTTAAACCATGTTTCCCTGTGACAGCCATTTTGGATCTGATTTTGGTACAGATATGCAAAAAAAAATTTGGTCAATTACCATCATGTAACACACCTCGTTAATATCAACGTGATATATGAAAGGATTTTTAAGAATAAGAAATTTACAACATTTTCCCGTAGGGTTCAATGTTAAACTAAAATCTGCAATGGCTACCATCCTTGGTTTATGATCGGTACTACAATTCTACATTTTTTAATGACCATCATGCTTCCAAGCTTAGTTCATACCAATTCGATGTATGTAATTGTTTTCAAAAAGTAATAATTTAGAAAATTGTCCCATATGGTCCTATGTTAAATATTGGAACCTGTGGAGCTTGAAAACGAATATTTTCGACAGTCAAATCGAGATTGAAACCATGCGTATTACAGTGCGATTTTAATGCAATCAAACATTTTAAATTTTATATATTTGTACGCAGTAAGGGAACCAGACTGGACAAGTTTTGACCAAAAAATGGTCTGTTACAAAATATTGCAGTAAAATTTCTTATTCTTCAGAGTTCATATACTGTGTGTTCTTATGTTTTAAAGTTATTTTTGGGATTGATTTTGAATATCGTTTTTGAAATAGCGAATTTTTTTTCTCTTTTCTGTCCCTTTTGTGTGGACTTTAATTAATAATATGAACGTATAACGTATCTTTTGTTCCATCGTTACATGTATTTGTCAGCCCCCATTTTACATAAGTTTTTCTTCTGTCCTTATTTTTCACGTTCTACAAGATTGCTGTAAACTTTCAATTCATTTTACATAGCAATTCATATAGCACGTACATTTAACGCAGTTTGGTCAGCAGTGAGAACGTTTGTATGATAATATAAGCCTTACTACAGAAAGTATAAAAATATATGTCATTCAATGGCCACAAAGTAACATGTATTTGAACACACAATTAAAAGGTAAAAAGGGCATTATACAAAAAATAGCGTTTGGTCTGCTATCTATCGTTCTAAGAGGACCCTTTTCGATGTTTCCCTCTGCTTTTCTTGTGAATTTTAAATGTTTTTTTATGTTTGTCTTTTTGCCTTTTATATTTTTAGTTGTGGAATACTTCAGCATTTGAATCTTTATTATTGAAAAAAAAAATCATACTGAATTTTACGAAAGGATATGGAGTAACTGAACATGAGACCATAACACATATGTTAACTCCAACTACAATAATTTTAATGAGCTGTATGGTCATTTTGGAAATTAATTCCTCATCAGCATCACTAGAACCCAAACTAAGGAAATCCATAATTTCAAAAAATGTTGAAATGCCTAAAACCTTACGAAATCCGAATAATCAATAATATCAAATATAGCTANATGAGGTATTATCTCATGTACAAGTACACCATATCTAAGAAAAATAAAGAGCATACATCTCTGCCACGGGGAATTGTTTTACCAACTCCACACTGAAATAAAAGACAAACTCCTGTATACACTGTTTGAATGAATTATAAATGAACCCGATGTTTAATAATTTATGAAATTAAATAAAAACTGTTGATTTTTGGATTAATCTCAATTTGGTCTTAAAAATACACGGTTCATTATAATCTATCTTTATATTATAAATTTTCCGTACTTATTCGATAGCAATATATAATTGATCTCATTATTACGAGAAGAGAATTTAATATTTTATGACCTTATTAGGATATAGTTCTAACGAGTAAAAAGAGACAAAGATATATATTCTCCTGATGTGAAATTTATACAATAGTGAGTCTTTCATATAATATGCCAAAACACAGACAGGGAATATTTCCGTCTCCGCTGTGAACATTCCCAAATAACATATAGCATAAGAAATTCTCTTTAGTGCAAGCTGATACAGAACTAGCAACGAATTGGATCTACATTTGTAAATATAAAACCAAAAATCGTCCTTAGTTTGAAATAATATGTTCAATAATTGCAAGTTTGTAAATTTAAAAAAAGAAGATATTCAGATTTAAAAAAAAAATTCTCAAGCTAAGAAGCCGATGTCCCCCAAGGCAACAAATTAAATGATTCAATCACTTTCGCAGCCTCAAAATCTACCCAGAACACATTTTTCGTTGAAATCTTACGAAGCTGAAACTTTTACGTATTTTGGAGGCAATCTTGGAATCAGCAGGCATTTTTGTTTTTTTTGTTTTTTTTGGTATAGATTTCGTTCTCTCATCTTACTGTATATTTACACAAAATATATTGAACAAAGTATTTGCATTATATTTCAACGATACAGTAGTCTTCATCAGATGCAAAACAAAAATGTCACTAGATACAGAAAAAACAACCTACGTTACAGATAACGCTAATCTCGATCTTGATACTTAGAGAATAATTGCCGATGCATAGAAATGATAGAAACGCCAATATACAGTTACTCTTTTATATTACATATTTACATTTCTGTTTTGTACTACATATTTTTTATAAATAGGTATTCTCTTGTTTGTCTCTATGCTTGATTTTCTTTTCTACTGATATTTGAAATTGTCAATTGAATGGCCAGGAGAATTCAAATGAATAGCAACTGGTTTGTCTTAACCGATGTACGGAAAAAAAGATTTAAAGACAAACCAGTTGCTATTCATTTTAATTCTCCTGGCCATTCAATTGACAATTTAAATGTCAATTGTAAGCTGAATATGACATCAAAAATTGTAAAAAGAGTGCTACATCTCCACTAATGTGTTGTTAATTTTATGGTCCAAAGAACAGCCATACAGAACGTACTCCTTTGAATTTTGCATTATATTAACAATGAAGGGATATGGAGTAAATGCAAATGAGACAAAATCTCTACAAACACATGGTAAAACACAGCAATTGAACAACGATTTTATTGTTGTTCTTTATCTTGAAGTCACCATGAGGCCTTCAACAATGAGCATTACTCATACCTTATAGCAAGTTCAAGACGGCCCCTAGCACCGGTTTGAGCGGTATTCATTGCTAATTGCTGAGCAACGCTACATCCATGTCTTTTTATCCTTTGATCCATGGATGCGGGATGGTCAACAAACATAAACTTAACTGGCAAAGTGTTCTTACAATCGCTGTCATCAATTTTCCGACAAAAAGACTAGTAGAGGACGATCACAACATTAAAACAATGACAGGGCACTCATCGAGCCAATTGTAAGAAAACTTAATAATAAAATCATGAGACGTGGGCACAATAAACAGGTGGTCAGAAAAAAACAATTTTGAATCACAAAAATTAAAAAGCCAAAATTTGAAAGAATGATGGTGCATTCATTTGAGAAATTCTCTCAAAAACAAGTACACCATAACTGTAATGTATATAGAGCATATATGTTTACATTTTAAAAAAGTGTCATCCTTAATTTAGTGGAGGGTTTTTACTGAGGTTTGAATGCGTCTTTGCTTCTCTGAAAGGATCTACAGATATTTCAAATAATCTAGAGTGCACCAACATTTTTTTTTATTAATTTATTTTATATCAGAATATGTTTTTGTAAGTATAAAACATGTACGCAGGTAGCGTCTGTTGACCAATCAACGTTTCAGGAATTTACTAGAGGTAATATATTTTATGTTGTTCGTGAGTTTTCGAAGGGGATATGGGTTTATATTCCTTGTCTGTATTTAACATAGACTGCCAAAGTAATACATACATGTTGGACACAGAATATGAACCTGTATCCCTATGAAGCCCGAATACCTAAGCTATTCTTCTAAAGATGCTACAGTATTTTTAAAGGCGTTCAAAGTTGCTACCACTGTGATAAGGTCTCATATCCCCTGCAAAACTGACCAATGAAATTGCAATATTTAGAAATTTAATTGTAAGGAAAAAAAAACATTTATTAAAGTTTTAAACAACATTTCTCAAATACTTTCTTGACTACTCTTTAACAGAAAAAAATCTTTAAACGTCCGAATGGTGATTTATCTAGGCCCGCATTGAGCTCGAGATTGCATAGGATTGAAACATCCGTATGAACGATTCAATTAAAAAATAAAAGAAATTCTGAACATAGTTTCAGCTTTTATTCAGCTAGCTGTCTGCAATAAAATCGAAAGATGTAAAATACAGTAATTATGGATTATTTATCTTTTATACAACAACTGGACTTTGCTTCGTCTATGTTTTGTTTTCTTTGTCTGTATGGCCAATGAAATGCACACATTATGCACAACCCTTTCGACATGATAGATTTAATTCTGAAACTAATGCCATTTTCATGATTTTTAGTTTCTACCCTGTCGTGGGCCTCTAAAATCAGTACTGTGACATCAACGGAAATGAAATTTACATTGCATGGAAATCAACAAAAACAAAAATTTGATAGGTGATTCAAGACCAATAAACAACGTATGCTTCGAGAGATTACTTGTTACATTGATTACGACTCAAAGTAAGTGAATCTAAGGTATATTTTGCTATTTGAAGATAAGTTCGTGACCTTTTCAATATCAAATGAAATCGCGAGATCAATTTTTGCGCATGTTGGAGAACACTTTGATCTCCCATGGAATGAAACAACGGCAGTAGAATACCGAAGAAACAAAGGAGAGGAATTTACAAAAGTCGAATAGAAAAAAGAAGGGAAACGGGGAATGTGTCAAAGAGACAACGACCCAAAGGGGAGTAATAACAACTCAAAGCCACCATAAGATCTTCAATGAACGGTGAGAAAACCCCACACCCAACGGCAGGTCGGAGTCGGCCCCTGAACAAAGAGCAATCAAGTCCAGCGAAATAAACATCATTCTAGACTCCTATAGACATAAAGTAAACTAACTAGAAAAAGGACAAGACACACAAAGGCTTAATAAATTCCTCACTTAGGACAGGCGCAAACTTGCTGCGGCGAGGTTAAACTAGTTTTATTGGATCCAAATCGAAGTCCAAAGACATGGCCAAAACGAGGTCACATAAAAACAATTACGCTAGACACAGAAAACAATGACGCTAGACAGTAACAAAGCAAAGAAATAGAAATAACAACATTCAAAATAAAAGCACTCGCAGTGTAAAACTGAAAGTGACATCAGGTGCTCCGGAAGGGTAAGCCTGTCCTGCTCTGTTAATAGCACTCGTCACACTGTGAGTGAGTCAATCTAGGAAAATGTCAAAATCGGTAGTCAAATCTGGGAAGACGTGAATCTAGCTGAAAATGTCCACTTTCATTTGGGACACTGACACGTCATATCTTTCATTGATGTTACGGTGACGGCTATAGAATTTCTTAAGGGATGAAATTAACAAAGGTTGAACAAATCCCTGACGAAGCAGCTTTTGGGACAGTGTGTTTGCTCTGTTCAAAAAGTCAATTTATAAACTACACGCTCGACAATAGGCTGGAGAGGTTGGTATATTGCTACTAAGAAATGAAAAGTTTACAATTTGGAAATTAAAATTATCACGCTTGTCATATGGCTTAGATTTCAAACGTCCATCATCGTCAATATACAATAAAAGATCTAGGTACGAAGCTGAAAGAAGTTTTTTCTTCAATTTCAAGCTCATTGGGATAGATCTGATGTAAATACTCCTTAAAGTAAGTGAGAACCGAACCGTCAATCCAAAAGCGAACATTTCAAGGACAATGGCAACACCAGAAACAAAAAAAGGGAAAAAAAAACAGAGACACAACATGGGTACGGCACAGAAAATAAAAATGAAGACACACACACACAAAGATGAACAACACGGACCCAAGAAAAAACCATGGGTGAGATCAGGTACACCGGTAGAGTTAGCATCTCCTGCTTCATATAAGACACCCGCCGTGTTGAACATGTCAAATCCGGTAGTAAAGTCAAATCCGGTAGAGGAAACAACAATTAAGCTTTAAAGGGAAACAGATATCCCATAGCGGTCCACAAGATGGTGATGTAGACCGTAAAACTTTTGGAGGGATGACTTCAAGATTTGAGAAACATACCCTTGTTGAAGTAGCCTATTTGTTAGCAACCGGGCTCTATCAAGGAAGTCACTGTATCGAACACAGGCTCTTGAATAGCGAATGAGCTGAGAGATGTTTACTCCATATGCCGTCGCTGTTGGGATGCTGCTACAAAGAAAAGGGAAGTTTACTATTGGAAAGGTGAAGTCATTGCGTTTGTCGTACAGCTTAGTTTGAAGTCTACCTCTGTTGTCAATTTCAAGGTGAAGGTCAAGGAACGAGGCTGATTTAGAAGTGGCTGTGGTATCCTTAATTTCGAGCTCTTTTGGATAGATCAAATGAAGAAAATTTAGGATTATTAAGAGAAAGTACATCGTCTATGTTGCGGAAGCTTAAATTAAAGGACTGGGCT
This sequence comes from Modiolus philippinarum, assembly GCA_002080025.1. Lineage (NCBI taxonomy): Eukaryota > Metazoa > Mollusca > Bivalvia > Mytilida > Modiolidae > Modiolus > Modiolus philippinarum. The sequence goes on along the minus strand of MJUU01016296.1, from coordinate 158,606 downwards.
TAATGTTTTTGTTTACTTTGTGTAAATCATGGCCTCGTACGAGTAAAGGAAAAGGTCAGGTAAAAGCGGCGCACACTTTGTTCCCATAGGAATCTCTATTGTCTGTTGGAAAACGCGACCTCCGAATTTGACAACAATATTGTCGATAAAAAATTGTAACATTTTGATTACGTCAGTCTCAGTGAACTTCTTATTTGAATCGGTGTGGCTCTTAACAACATATGTCTGGTCTTTCCCTAGTACTAAATAGGTGTATCTGCGTTCTCCATTTTTAGTGCAGAAACATTGATGTATTAAATCTGCAATTACTGTTTTCAATTTGTTTTGTGGCAGGGTTTTAAAAAAGAGTAGAAAAGTAAAAATTTTACGAAAGGATATGGGGTAAATGAACATGAGACCATAACACATTTGTTAACTACAACTGCAATAATATTAATGAGCTGTATGGCCATTTCGGAAATTTATTCCTCATCAGCAGCAATAGAACCCAAACAAAGGAAATCCGTAATTTCAAAAAAACGTTAAAATGCATAAACCCAACGAAATCCGAACAATCAATAATATCAAATATAGCTAAGGACAAAACTACGATGGTGGGAGTTAATCCTTCGTTTTTAGAATTTACATAATTTAGATAATAGTAATTGAACAAAGTGTACACATGAGATATTATCTCACGTACAAGTACACCATATCTAAGAAAAATAAAGAGCATACATCTCTACCACGGGGAATTGTTTTACCAACTCCACACTGCAATAAAAGACAAACTTCTTTATTACATATTTTTAAAAAAAGTTTAAATGATATGGCAATGGAGAAGACTGGTTGAGTATAGCTGTTCAAGGAGATCTTTGGAATTTTTAAGAATTCACATTTGATTCACACCGCTTGTGGAGTAAGCTTTATCACAGTAATTCTTCAGGCCATCTCTGACTGCCGTCAACAAAGTAGTGAGTAGCTGTAAAAGAGGTTTAGTGTTGTATCTGGAAGACACAAGAAGGGAGTCGATTGTTAACATCATTGGCTTTTATGCCAAATTTGATGCTAAAACTGAAGTGTGATTTTTTACAATCTCATTACTCGATATTGTAGTAGGGGTATAAGTAGGGTTTCCAGATCAACTGTCGATGCCCATCTTCACCAGGCAGTCGAGATAGTGTTTCTTACAAAAAACAGTATGTAGTTAGAAGCTATGTCACCAGTGACAATGACGTTATTTTCATGGAGGTTGGTCAGAGCTCTTACTACAAGAAGATCTTCAAATATACTAGGATTTCTGGATTTCATTGCTGTTTTAAAGCACCGGATGCGCTTTACAATTATTGACTTCATGGACCCGATCCAGTCGGACAATGTCTCAACGTCCTCTTTCTCTTTTTTTGTCCACTACCTAGCATAGTCTTCAACTGCATCCATCAAATTGTACTTTCAGTTGGTGTGCTGGGCTCCGGAATTTGGGACCTTTTGAGAAGATATCTCGTAGTTTGAGGCTGTCTACGATATCTAGGTCTAAAGTTATAACGTGTCTAGCCGGACTTTAATTGAATGGGGATGAGGAGCAAGCACAGTCAGATGGTTTAGCTTTAAAGCCATCAATTTGGAAGTTACGCAATACCCGTTTGTAATTGAAAAGGGAAGTTGCAATTGGTTTAGTGTATGAATATGAGATAAGTGGAACTGATTGACCATTAAAATAAGGTGGAATGATTGATGTCACTGTTTTGCCGTGTAGAGTGTTAGTAAGATTTATAGAGCCCAAGCCTTTATTGGCGAATTGAATTTTGATAAATGTCCGGTTATCAGGTTTGTTGGCGGATGTGGTGACAGGCTTGAACAGTCGGTAGTTAGATATATCCAAAACAATCGCTGTTAATTTGTATTCTAGGGAATGGCTATCAGTTACAGATGATGCTAAACATGTTTTGTAGAAGGAATGAAGTTTTGAAAGTGGCAAGGTATACATTTTGGTACGAATGTGATGAATACTTAGACGAATGGTCAGGAACGGAAGAAGACCATTAATTGAAATGTCATGCAGACTCGGGGCAGTATTGTGTCCATGTCCATGACTACGTGGTCTGCGTTGGCTTCCATTCAATATATTCATCACATTCGCCGAACTGCGTCCTGGACTTGACAGATTACATACACTTTTATATTATCATTGCAACCGTAGGATATTGCAGTCCCCAGTTCTCTGATCCAGTATTTCTCACTCTGAAATTGGCGAGAACAGCATAAGCATTAGAGAAAAATAATTATATCAGATTAAATCATAGATTAAAAGCCTCTTACATGTGAGCAGATCAAAGATCGGGCTATTTTTTAATCTATAATCTAATCCGAAGGTCCAATATTTCGAAGGTCCGATAGTCCGAAAGTCCGATAGTTCGTTAAAAAATTGATCAACCGGTGAAAAAAATTATTGGAGATTTTGAAGAAAACTTGTAGAGATAAGTTGAACTCTGGTGCGGATTTTGACGGAAATTTATGTAATGTAAAATTGATGAATACTGATTTGATATTTATTCAAGAACCCCCGCCCCCTTATTCAAGTTAAAAATATGATGCAAAGCGACAACTCTGGCAAATATTAGCAGATTTTTGCTTAGTTTTTGCAGCAGTGTGGTCTGTTCGTCCTTCTCTAGTAAATGCCCCAAACGTTTTCATTAAAACATCTTTATCTCTAAAACACTGGATAAGTAATAAAACAAAGTCACAACAGTCCTCGGGTGGTCACTTTAAAATTCGTCCATCAGATATTAACACCACATCCATATCCAATACGGCGCAGAGTTAGTGGCTATATTTGTCGGTACGAAATGAACTTTTGTAAAAGACCTTCCACACACGATTCCTTGAAGGTTTTAGCTTCAGGGAAAATATCCAAATATATGTGTTCTCTCGAAGGGTTAAATGTTTAACTATGCTGCGGACTGAAAGGAGTGGGACGGAATAAACAATCTTTGTAAAATTCCAATTTTCGACTTTAAAACTCAATATTACGACTTTTTTAAAGTCGAAATTTTAGAGTTCAAAACAGTAAAACAATTTTGTTCGAAAAAGTATAAATTTCGAGTTAAAAAAATATCGAGTTTTCAAAAGTCAAAACTTTGAGTTGAAAATGTAAAACTTTGACCTAAAAATCGAAATATTAAGCTTTAAAAACAACTAAAATACAAGTTTTAAAAAGTCTAAATTTAGAGTTTGAAAATGTTTTCTGGTTTGTTTTTGTTTTTTGTATGTATTTTTATCACACATTAATCGTTCGCAATGAATCAATATAAGAATGAGGTGACAAACTAAATTTTGTCCTTGTATAACGGGCGCATTAATGCTTCATTGCCCATCGCCAAATTAGTCCACAAAACCACATTAAACTGCATCCCATGTATTTCAGTAAACTCGCCTTCTATCTTTCTGTTGCCATCAGAATTCATGGAATTTCGAGCTTTACATATAGCCCTCTTACAGCATACAGATAATATACTGATCATTGATTTTTATAGAATTTAAGAAGGTATTTCTTCAGTAAAATATGATATTCAATGTGCCAAAACCAGTAATTGAGGAGAAAAGTCAATTTTTACAACTTTCCATTGTGACATCATATCATTTGTGATATTTTTGTTGTTGTTTTATAGAATATAAGATTAAACACTGGTTTTAGGAAATTATCTTTGAATTAACTTCGGAAACTCACTCACACACTGAATAAAAAGATGGACTTTATGTAAAATTGTGAATGACTTGCCGGAGTTTATGCATACATATTTCCTAGAAAGCCAGTGTTTAATTCCAATTAAGTTAAAAAAATATGTTTGACCAGAGTTAACGACGTCTTTATTTGTTGCACTATAATTTCGTGGAGTGGATTGAAGGGGCAAACGGAAGTATTGAAAAATATTTCATTTTTATTAATGACGTTGACCAATGAAATTGAAAGTTTCAATTACATTTGGAATTATATCCAAATAAATAGCCCTGAATGGTCATTTACTGAGTAAATACGATTGCACGTGAGCTCGCCTTACCTCGGAAATTACGAATTAAGAAATTGTCGTCGCAGAGAGCTTTGTGATTTACGCAAAGTTAAATCTTTGATTTACAAAACGTACTTAATTGTATCGCCTTTACGTGCAGTGTGGGACGACAAAAAGCGATCATCTTAGTCGTCTTGTGTCGTCACATTGTCTTTGTTGTCCGTCCCATTTTGTCGTAACACTTTAGGACTTCCACTTTACTAACCTCAGTACTGGATTATTGCTGCGGTCAAGGCAGTGGCAAAACTTTTATTGCAATGAAGTCAAGAATAACACCCCAAACTTACATAATTTTAGATTCATCGATGTCAAATGTCTACATTGTAGATATACCAGACGTGAAAACCTTACAAATGTATGCAATGTTGTCTTCGCACGACGGCGAGTCAATTAAAGGTAGATAACTCGGATTGTAAATCTTAATGTTGGTAAACTGAAAGCTTTGCCACTTCCTTGACCGCAGCAATATCGTATTCAGGTACTTCCTGTTTGGCGATTTGGAATATTTTCAACAAATACTGTCAATGAAAAAATGTAACTCTTTTCTAATCAACTACATATCACTGCCACTTGAATTCCGTTTTGACCTTATTCTATTCAGAATAAGGTCATCTTAGTCGTCTTCTCAATGGCAACAGGACAGGATGTATATGTGTGACATATACATCCTGTCTTCCGATTTCGAATATTTTCAACAATTACATGCACTAATCGTGACCGTTTTCTAAGCAACTACTATTCAAAGCGTTTTGAAATTTGCTATGTGACTTTAACTTTGTATGAGGTTCCATATTTTTGCTGGATTCGAATTCCAGTCTGTTTGAAATCTACTTAGAAAAAAATGTAATATATGAGCATTTACATCCTATGGGATCTCTGTACCCGATAAAATGATTGTTGGTCAAGTGGCGCATTGTTGGTATGCAATTAACAAGATATGAATGAATGAACTACATGTTTACTTCGAAATTAAGTACCCTTTTAAGAATGAATTAGATTTGATTTTTCGAGAAATGAATACATTATTGTCTCTAGATATGTTTTCCGCTTTTAAATTTTCAGTAATGATAACATTGAGTGATGAAAAAAGGATATTCTTAAGCTGTCAGTTTGTTGGATTGATTTGACTACATGTACTTCTGGGTTTGATTTGAACACTTTAACCTCATTTTAATGTATTCAAACGTATGTCATTTACGCAGTGAAACACTGTTTTTTTTTTTCTTTTATGTGAAAAGGGCGTTTTACAATAATTCACATTGTAACAAATATAACTATTTTTTCACTTCTGTCACATTGTTTGAATGAAATAGCACGCATAGTTGTTGTGTAGTGATAGATTACTGTACGCATTTTCGCCGGCAATATATTTATTTTGATTTATGAAAAGTGATATAATTATTCAAAAGTGTCGCACTTTTATGATGTATTAGTATATCACGGTTGATTATTTCATTTCTTTCTTTTCGTTACTAACGATTAAGCCTTTATTTAACTCATTACACGTTTACAGCATACTGGAATTCATACATATTTGTTTATTAATTTTTGACCATATATGCAAGATATAAAATTCACATGACCATGGCGGTAACGAGTGTTTATCTGCGTCTGTGTATCCTGTCATTTTTATTTAGATGAATTTATCGTAATGAGATTAACGTGTTTGCATGTCTGTTGGAGCTTATTGAAATTAAGTGAATTACAGAACTTACATGTGTATATAAGAGACATTAAGGGACAACCTTCTTTAATCTTTAAAGGAACGTAACAAAAACACTTCATTTAATAAAATCCTTAAATTTCGCAATGCATTCAAAAACAACAGTAAATTTCATAGCCAGAAGAAATAGAAACGAGATCAAGCTGGGAGAGGTTTCACGAGTAATCGATAGATACAAAAATGTACTCCCCATAAAGCCTGTACCCGAAGAACAAAAACAAGACTCATTTCAACTAGTTCCACCTATGACGGCAATAGAACAACGAGCAAAGTCCCAACATCAGACAGAAAAGGATGATAACGTATCATGTGTGAAACTTGTAGAGCGAAAAAAATCACAGTCGCAAAAACCACTGCTAGGCCATCAAGTCCAAAAAAAATCACTTTCATCAGAACAGGGAGAGAATTCATTCATTGTAAAAGAAGAACTTGATTGACAATAAACCTAGTGTCTGTAAAATTAAAAGAAGAAGAAAATAATGGCTTATTTAACAGACCACAATACAGAAATAGGTCAGCCATATGAATTGTCATCGTTTTCATTTTCACCAAATCAAGTCGCAGTTGAAAAGACAGACTTTGTTGAAGCTATACCGATAGCTGCATTATCACATGATGCCCCAATCGAAATATTGATGTCTTGGTCATGTCCTCTTTACAATAATCTGAGAAAAAGCAGATTATAAGTAAAATCGACGGATCAGAGAGAAAACTGGAATCATAAATTTGCATCTACACTAGCAGATATGTTTTGATCTTGTTTGGCCATTTTTATCTTGTCACGATCTAAACAAGCTTAACACAATTTTGTTAAGGCTGTGTAAGATATTCAGGCGTATTTCAAGATAATTGCTTTCAAGGACGATCAAGACCTGTTCAGTTTATCAAGATCAAGCAAGATAACTGCGTTCAAGGACGATCAAGATATGTTAAGTTTGTCCAGATCAAACAAGATCAAATCAGGATTTTCTTTGATCTTAAAAAACTTAATTCGTCTTGATTGTTCCTGAACGCAAATAACAAGTCAATCTTGTTTAATCTTGAATTATCTTATCACTTCTTGATCGCCAATGAAATCAATTATCTTGAAAACCAACTTAAAATCTAACACTGTCTTAACAAAATTGTGTTAAGCCTGTCAAGATCATGATTACATCAAAATGGCCAAACAAGATCAAAACATATCTGCTAGTGCTACAAAGCTTGTTTTCTCATGTTTATTTGAACAATACCCTAGTGTCAACAATCACTAGCTACCTCTACAAGCTTACTTGAAGGCCATATTGTGAGCTATGTCTATTTTACGATGTTGTATCGTCATCGCCAATAAAGTCGACATCGATTGATTGAGGACACATTTATGTTTATGAGACATTAAGATGTTGTCGTTATCAGCTCAACTTTGTCAATATGTGTTTTTTTCTTACAAGTGGACATCGCGATATTAAAAATATTGGTACGACAATGTCAACAATGTGAACATCGCCGACATTGTCGACATCGCTATTTTGACGAAATCGGTACTCCATTTTTTACACTATTTCTACTCCTTGTATGTTCTCAACATCGGCGGCATTGTCGACATCACAATGTTGACGATATCGGTACGACATTGTCAACATCGTTTTTCCTTCTTACATGTTATCAAAATCGCTGACATTGTCGGCATCGGAATGTTGAAAATATCGGTAAGACATTGTGTCAAATTCTCCTTTTAACAAATTGTCAACAACGCCGACATTGTCGATATTGCAATGTTGACGATATCGGTACAATATTGTCTACATCGTGTCTTCCTGTTACACATTGTGAATATTGTCGACTAATACATGACAAATATGTTGTTATACCTGCAAACAAAGCTTCTAATATCATCGTTTTTGTGTGTAAAG
>MJUU01016296.1:140329-150819 GCA_002080025.1 Modiolus philippinarum | reverse complement strand
ACGATTTTAATTTCAAAATTATTTATTTCTCTAATGTGGGCAGTAATATTTCAGCTTCTCCAGCTTACGGATTTTATGTTCCACAGATGATTCGCTACGCGAGAGATATGACAAATTATACAGACTTTCTCATTAGACATACTCATGGCTGTGACCACCTTATTAATCAAGACTTCTAAAAATTCCGTCTCATACGATCATTAGAAAATGTTCCTTAGAAGATGTCAGTCCTTGGTGAAAAATTTGAAGTTTCGGTTCAAAGTCTGATTCAATATTCTTTCTTTGGACTTTATTGTCGACTTAGTTTCCTCCTCTTATATGATATTGACATTGTAGACATGGAGATGTTGCTGCATTATTTACATCTTTACTCCCGCTTAAATTTTGTCAATCTCCTCGGTGTTATATAGCCATTTTCCCCATGCCAGTTTTTCGTCCGCGAGAAATTGGATCGTTCCTATTTTCCCCTAGGATCGGGGGAAAACTGGATCGATCCCATTTTTCAACCTAGGAAATTTTAGATGAGAGCCATTTTCCCCTCGGAAAAACTGGAATACGTGTACATATTTTGGATTTTCCCCCACTCTAAAATTTCCCCCTTTATCTGAATATGACTGTATAGTGCACACATGTACATCCGATTCGTTTGCATGGTCTTTTTCTCAGAACAATTTGTATTTAAGAAATGATTTTGATTTATTTTTTCATTGATTTTTGATTTTATACACTTTGTTTATATATTCAACAAAAGGGAGGTTTATATCATTCGGCTTAATTTCAATATACCTGAATTTTGATTTCAAGCCATGTTATTAGCCGTATCAATAACAACTTTAAGTTTGAATATTTCGCCAGTAAGGACCAAGCAAAAACAAAAGGAAATAGAAATAATTATTTGTTTCATCTCCAATCAACGTTATCAAACTTACACAATTATGAAGGGCAGGACATGCTAACCCTTACGGAGGACCTGATGTCACTCCCAGTATTCATGGGTATTCCCACTACTAGAGATCTTGTATATTATAAGTATCGAAACGTATAACTGCATCGACGTATGTATCTGCTGTATCTGGGATAATAAAAGCATAGCCTGCAATCCCGATAGTCGATATTGTTTTCAACGAAAGACTTGTTTTCATGTACTGAAATAAAATATTGTATAGATCACATAATATGTGAAGCAAATTTGTTTGTACAGTAACATGTCTTCTGGTTAAAATTATCGAAAACCATTACTGTAAGAAATATACAAATAGATAAAGCAATCGAACACATCGTTTTCTATACCATCACATATCGAACACACACTTTCCATAACTGTTACATATCGAACACGCCGCTTGATTAACCATTACATACATTTGCACGAGTCACTGCATCATGGGCTGAATAGTAAATGGCCGATGAAGTCACTTAAAAATTGAATTAAAATTAAGATTAACCAGATCAGTATAATGCAGCAAGTAAATAGAAGATAATTAAGTAAAATTGTTATGTTGGAAAAGTCTATTATTACTAGTATGTAAATTGTGTCCGTTGTGTAGGAAAAGGGGAGAGACTTCTTTTCGTTGTTGTTGCTCCCCATATAGATTAATTTCATTGAAAACGTTTAATATCAGCAAAGTCTGGTCAGAATTACCATGCATGTCTCTGGATTTTTCGAGTTCCCACATTCTTTGTTCCTTCAGTATTCTACTGCTCTTGTCTATGACACTGCTTGGTTTTTCGTAATACTGGTTTTAGCCAGTTATTTTGCTATAGCCAGGGTGTGATTTTGTTCTCACTTCATGGTCAACTTTTCATGTAAAGACCTCTGAAACCGCTGTCCCATTTTGAACCAAACTTAATCACAATACTCCTTAGTTGGTCCCCTTAAAAATCGTATCCACGAAACCACACTTCTTCAAATATGGCTACTAGCGGGCAACATATTTTAACATTTGACCTTACTGGTAAACACTTTCAGAGATCCTCTTAGAAAATACTAGTCGAATTAAATCAAACTAAGTCAATGGTCCGAAGATAGTCCCTTCTAAAAAGATATTTGGCAGGTCTGACCGTATCTCATATAAGATGGCCGCCAGCGGTGAATATATATTTTAACACTGGGCCCTTTGGAAAACACATTTTAAAGATTTTTAAATCAGAAACTACCAGTAAATTACAACCAAACTTATAAATACTTTTGATGATATCGGGGAAAACTAGCTTAGATATAAGCGATGACGGGGAAAATCTAGACTGACAGTTTTCTCCTCTATAATTTACGGGGAAAACTGTATTGTGCAACTTTTTCAGAGGAAAAATTAAGGATCGATCCAAAATTTTCCCCTGGAGAAAAATGGCTATATGACACCGGCATCATTATACTGACGGTACGACGCTGTCTACATCGTTTATTCCAGTTATATTAAGTCCACATCGCCGAAATTGTCGACATCTAATGTTTAATGATAATGTTAAAATCTGCGCAAAACTTTAAAAGCATTTTTATCTATTGGCACTATAGTACTGTAAAAGCAAGAATGGTTCTATTCTGTTAAATGAAACTGCAAGTCATTTAATTGTTTTGAAGCTAACTTTACAAACCCTTCATTATAACATTTATGCAATTCATTAGAAATGTTCAAGAATATAATTAAAATCCTTTGATTTCATACAGAAAGGCAGTTAACAATGAAGAAAGATATACTGACGACATTTCTACAGTTGCAATGTCGTCGTTGTTGACGATGTTGACATCTATAAAGAACGATGTCGTCAAAAACAGAACGACGTCACCGACATCGCGCCGTACAATTACTCCATAGAGGCACATAGATTTTCACTCTTTAAGAACACCCGTATAATCACTTTATAGAGGCACATAAATAATCACCCTTTAGAAGAACCCATTGTATAATCACTCTTTAGAGGCACATAGATATTCAGTCTTTAGAAGAACCCGGCTTATAATCACTCTATAGAGGCACATAGATACTCACTCTAAAGAGGCACATAGATATTCGCTCTTTAGAAGAACTCGGCATATAATCACTCTATAGAGGAACATAGATATTCACTCTAGAGAAGCACTTACATATTTACTCAAAAAGACTCCTTGGTTATACTGAGTCCTGTAAATGCTTAATTTCGGTTTATTTTTCGGATTTTACATTTTGGTACATTTTACCTGTATATATTATCAACAGTTCACGCCACAATATGGCTGAGATTTTCCTAAAGTTGGCGTTAAGCAACAACCAATCAATCAATACATTTTGGTACACTTTTTTTTACAAATGTATGGATCAGATTCCAATGTTTACCTCTTATAAAATATGTCATCGTTATCTGTACATATTCTTCGTTTGGTCGATTTCTTGGTAATGATCGAGTACTTTTTTGTACGTTTTTTGGATTATGGCTTACCATATTATTTTATATTAATGCTACTGATGATTAATCCATGAAAGGCGTGTACAGCATAACAAAATTCACTGTTTGTAATGCAACTTCGGTGTTTTGCATTTCTTAATAGATACATTGACTTACTGAGAATATATTCGAAGAGAACAAGGAATAAAATTATCTTTGTACCCATTTTCCTTTACATTACGGATCCAATGTTTTTTTTCAACATCAGTGTCTACCCTGCGTGCTCATTATAACAACACATTACACAGGATGTTCTGAAGTTCTATTGTAATAAAATACATTATATCATCAGCATCAGCATGCCAATATATTTATCGACTTTTAGACGTTAATACGTCTTCAATTTCACAATCTTCTTCAGACATGTCGTAATAAAATCAATAAAGAATAAAATATTTTGTACATTTCTTGAAAAATTAATTGTGCGCCACTTTTATCCAGCAGTCGAACATAACTGGGACTTGTTTAATATTGGGTTCCAGGAAAAGGGAGTTCCAGAAGGTTTTTTTCTTTTCTGTTTTGTCATTTGTTTTGCCTAAATACATTGTCATGGGCAGAGAACAAGCATATTTTGTGAAATACGGCTAAGTATCACAGAAAAAATACACAGAGGAAGAAGTGATAAACATTTTAGAGTTTCTGATCGACAATATATTTGTCCAGTTTGGAGGACTTGTTTTTCAACGGACCATTGGAATTCCAATCTTTTGGCCGATCTGTTTCTCTACTCTTATGAGGCCGAATTCATTGAAGGGCTTCTTCAAAACTGGCCCAGTCCCTTAATTTTCAGCTTCCGTTATATAGATGATATTTCATCACTAACCAACCCTCACTTTGGTGATTTTCTTCATCTTATTTATCCAAAGAGCTTGAAATTAAGGATACTACAGATACTTCCACATCGACCTCGTTCCTTGACCTTCATCTTGAAATTGATAACAGAGGTACATTACAAACTAGGCTGTATTACAAACGCGATGACTTCACTTTTCCAATAGTCAACTTCCCCTTTCTTTGTAGCAGCATTCCAACAGCACCAGCATATGAAGTTTTCATCTTACAACTCATTCGCTACTCAAGGGCTCTTGGTCGTTACAGTGACTAACTTGATAGAGCTCAGTTGCTTACAAATAGACTGCTTAAGCAAGGGTACGTTACCAAAAACTTAAAGTCATCACGTAAAGTTTTACGGTCGACATCACGATCTTATGGATCGCTATTGGATATCTGTTTCCCAGATGACAACAGATCTTTCCCTCTTCAACTTAAGTTTGTTTTTCCTTTATCGGATTTGACTTTACTACCAGAGTTGTCATGTTCAACACGGCAGGTGTCTTATTAGAAGCAGGAGATGCTTACCCCTCCGGTGCACCTGATCTGACCTATGGTTTTTATTGAGACCGTGTCCGTTTGTCCCGTACTCAAGTGGTGTCCTTGTTTGTTAGTATTTCCGATGTTGCCATTGTCCATGGATTGTTCGTTCTTTTGATTGACGGTTCGGTTCTCACTTACTTTTCTGAGTGAAATTTTACTTTTTCCCGAAAAAAGGATACCGACCCTAATAACCACATCAAAATTTGCCAATGTTGTTCTTTTCTTAACACAAACAAAACATGCAATTTGTTTATTTTGGTCTCACGCATGTATATTTATTTCAAGTATATCTGTCATAATAGTCTAGTACGACAGAGATACATGCAGCAGAAATCGCTTTTAGTCCAACTGTTAGTCTATTGGCTGGAATAATCCAAGTGCAACCTCCTTCGCTTTCCAACCCCATCCATTTTTCAAACCCGCTTAACCCCTCTTTAATATAAAACAAAAAATCATGTGAAAATGAGCTTAACCGGCATTTTCCATTTAAGAAAAAAATAATTAAAAGTGCATGCATATGTATCAGCATAATTTTTGACAAAATATGCGATAAAAAGACACTAGTACTTGTCATTTCTCGCAAAAAATTATCATATTTAAGAATATCTAAAACTGTTTTTTCTTTTCATTTAAAGCACTCATTATATCATTATCAATAACCATTTTTTTACACCTATGACGACCAAGGACATAAATACAACAAAATGCATGTTAGAACTGAAAATTCCTTTTTCATTTTTTTTTACATCAAAGGACTAGTTTACTTGTGTGATAAAAATGCCCTCCATGGAGTTATTAAATTTCAGAAATCAGTTCTTAATTTTGTGTAACTTTCATTCAGATTCAGAAATAAGATCCAGGAAGATATTTAATCGGCCTATATTATTGAAAATATTTCCAATTATTTAGGGAAAGAAACATGTATTTGTATATTCAGTTTCATTTAATATTAAACAGAAAATCCCTATTTTCGTTGGAGAAACGAAAATAACCTGTCATCCCTATATTGCATAATAATAGCCTCATCCAGGAGTATATAAGGAAGCCGAATCGAGGTCTCATCGTCAGTGTGTTGACCATCGTGTACATGTATGTGTATCATCGGATCTGTACATGTTAGCAGGATTATTATCTGGAAATAGTGATTCCTTGTGATAAAGTGATATATAACATTCACCAGCCAAAAAGTCAGTACTTCAGTGCTGACCCAAAAGCCGATTCTATTTGGAGCATTATAATATGTAATTTTTTTGTAAATTTTGTTGAAAACTAAGGTGTATCTCCCTCACGCAAAGCTCTGTCCTTAGCTGATTTTGGCTTTACATTTAAATCTTATTGGTTATTTGTTCTCTCTCAATTTTTTTAACAACTTTGACTTTATGGTCCTCCAAAGGTTTAGATTTTATCTGCACTGAAGAGACAAAAGTTGTCGAATACGCATATGATGAAATTAAATTCACAGTAACATTGGAATTTAGTCACTAGAAACGAATCTCTATTGATCGCTCTTATGTTCTTTACACGTCAGACTTGATAGGAGTGCGATACATTCTTGTCGCTGACAAGTTCCAGGTCACAGAAGCAGTAGTGCACAATGTCAGGTAGTTACAGCACGTGTAACTGGATAATTTGCCAACGCACATATTGCACTAATTTTCAAATAACTGCATAAGTTATTTCAACATTAGTTTTAATATTCATTGTAAGAAAAATTTTGTAGAAATCGAAGCATTTGAAAACGGTTTGCTATCAAATTTCGTTTGTCAATTTTGAAATTGTAGAAGCTCCATAGAGGCTCATCAGTCTTTTATGCTAAAAACGAATGAAAAGATATCTATATATTAAGTTAACACAAGGCTTATTTTGTTAAACAACACACTGATTCCAACAAAAGTATAAGTAGGGGGATGTCATAGCAATACTGGATTTTTTTGATAGCGTTTTTGTTAAATTTCGTTAAATTTGGAGGACATGTTTTGATCAGACAATAGTCCTATGGGGACTAATTGTGCGCCACTTTGATCATATTTGTTTCGTCAAGAAATGTTTTTTGTCGTTTTTAGTTTTCGGGCAATGAAAGACAAATCATTTGTCTTTTATAAATTTTTATTGACCTTTTTCAAATTTTTATTTATCAAGTAGTGTGTTTCGACTATGAAAAAGGATTTTGTTTTTAAATATATCCAAGCGCTTTAATTTGTGAACACATGTAATAAAAAGACAAAAACATGCATGAATCCGTATCATATGCTGTACATAGCTATCCTCGACTAATATCAGCCCTCGGGCTGATACAGCATGTAATACGGATTTAGACATGGTTTTCTATATTTTTCAAACTTGTAGGATACTTTTGAACAAATGTGAACATTTTGTGGTTGATTGAAGTCTTAAATGAAATACTAATCTAACAAGTGGTTTCCCGTTCCGCTTGATGCGGAGATAATTTTTCCTGTCATTTTTATATCATTTCTGTTTATCTATCCATTATAGTTTACTTACGGTCATACGTTAAAAAACTTTGTAATGACATTTTTAATGTTGTTGACATAAAATTGTTCTTGATTTTTAGCGATTCAATTTATTTACAAGTTTCGGACTTCTTAAAGGTATGTGCAATATTATACAATATCGTGAATATAATGAATATCACATTATGATATTTTAAAATCATGTGTCAAAAAATATTTCAAGTGAAGAAATAGTAGACATTTCAGAATTTGAATATGGAAATGGTATAAATATTTCCGGTATTTCTGTTCGATTTTCGGACATCTCTAGGTTTCAAATTCAATTCAGAAGCTTACTAATTTTTTGGCATATTAACCCACAATTTGTTTAATTTCATATAAAATGAAATTCATTTGAAGATTGCATTTTATACATTTAAGGAGCTTTCTGGCAAAATTTATTATATCCTTATCCATTTTTTCTCACATTCGTCCAAGGACGAATATTCGGCTTTTTGAAAAATTCAGAGGAGTTCAGTTTCCCACCAGATTTTTAATCGCTTGTATCTCTCTCTCAAAAAAAAAAAAAAATGAGATCCGCAACATACGTGTTGAACTATATCATGCTTAAATCAATCCTTTTTCAGCTTTCAAACAACACAAATCGTAACATGTATCCAAAATCATTTTTATTTTCAAACTGACCTAAAATGTAACATGGCGTAATGCTAATTCAAGGCAGGGGATACAAATCCTGTCATAATGAGAACCAGACGGTATATATTTAATGCAAATTTAGAGCAAGAGATAAATATTCCGCTTCAACATCTATAGGGCTCCGAACTAGCCGAAAATAATGAACTAAGGTGCGATCTCGAACTTACTATAAGATGTGCAAAGCTTATCGTTAGAAGGCGTCATGATGAATGTGTTCAAGACGGGCTCCAAACAAAACACTCCCTAATATACCCCAATATTTAACGACATACTTCACACTTTTCATCCTTTGTCAGCTATTACGTTACACACCACATTCGTTAACCACAAACGTCTTCTAGGTATTTTTAATTCATAACGACAGGTTCCAAACCATGACAGAATGCACTAAAATTTACATTAAAACATTTTTTGTCAACTATCACAGTACATACTATATCAGGCTTGGAGTCCAGAATGATTCGTTTGATAATCATTGACCTTAAAGGCTCAGTCCACTCCGAAAGAGAACCAAGATCTTCATCTTCTTCACGTTTAATTCATTTCTTGACGTAGTCGTCAACAACATCAATCAGAAGTTAAAAATTTTATTCCTAGTTTATGGCACGCGTTTCAAGGAATTAAGATACTTTTGCAATGGTATTACGGAGAGACTTGTTTTCAATGATATTCAAATATCCCGTTATGACGTGACCAGAGGGACTATATCTATATGATGAAAAAGAACGTGGAGTGTCGGATGGTTTTAGACTTAAGGTTGTCGTTGCTAAGGTTTTGGCAGTACATGTTCATGTTTGAAAATTGGGTTAAAACAAAATAACCAAGTAAAGTTGTCACGAGTCGAAGTCCGTGAGACAAAAAGACAAATCAGGTGGAAACTACCAGAACAATTGTCGACCGTTATGGTGTCCCGACTCGGTAAAGACATTTCAAAAGGAAGGTAAAACCTGTTTTATTGTGCACCAAACCTCCCCATCTACTGCAGTAGTGCGATTGGTAACGTATAGATTTATATAATAATTGGAAGTATGTTTTTGAAATATCGGGGGTATTTTGTTTTTCTTCATGGCTGTTGTGCAAGGTGTTGGCTGGATAGCATCCAAAACCTATAAACGAACTTAGTAGCTACAAACGAACGACGTTCTCCTTCTTCTGAGTTTTTTTAACCGGGTTGAACTCAATTGACCCGTATCAAGTATAACAGCGTCCAACTTTGTGATGGGTATTGATCAATAAATGTAATTTCTTAGGATGTAAGCTTGTATTTGCACTAGAATTATAATACAAGTCAAAGTCTGTAGAATTTGTACATTCGACTTCATGGGTGCCCTGTGTTTGTCTATATGTTGTTATCGTCCACTAGCTTAAGACACTAGTGCTTTTGTCGGGCAAAGGATGACAGTGATTGTAAGAGCACTTTGCCAGTTAAATTGATGTTTGTTGACAACCCCGTACCCATGACCAATGAAGACATGGATGTAGCGTTGCTCGACAATTAGCAAAGAATTCCGCTTAAACCGGGCCCGTCTTGAACTTACTATGAGGTATGAGGAAAGCTCATTGTTGAATTCTTCATGGTGGCTTCAAGATGAAGAACAACAATAAAAGCGTTGTTCCTTTGCTTGTTTTTTTTACCATGTATTTGTAGAGACTTTGTCTCATGTGCGTTTACTCCATATCCTTTTATTCACCATTAACGACTGGAATTTGTCTCTCCTGCAGTGTTGTGTCCGAAAAAAGATTCCCCGTGCGAGAGATGTATGCTCTCTATATTTTTTTTTCAGTTATGGTGTACTTGTGCGTGAGAAAATTTCTCATATGGATATACTATTCATACTTTCAAATTTTGGCATTTATTTTTGTAATTTCGAAATGTAATCCTGACCACCTGTTATATGTGCCCAAATCTCACTATTTCATAACGCCAAGTTTTCTTACATTCGACTTGATGAGTGCCCTGTATTTGTCTATATGTTGTAATCGTCCACTAGCTTACGACACTAGTGCTTTTGTCGGGCAAAGGATGACAGTGATTGTAAGAGCACTTTGCAAGTTTAATTGATGTTTGTTGACAATCCAGCACCCATGATCAATGAAGACATGGATGTAGCGTTGCTCGACATTTAGCAAAGAATTCCGCTTAAACCGGGGCCGTCTTGAACTTACTATGAGGTATGAGCAAAGCTCATTGTTGAAGGCTTCATGGTGACTTCAAAATGAAGAACAACAATAAAAGCGTTGTGCCTTTGCTTGTTTTTACCATGTATTTATAGAGACTTTGTCTCATGTGCATTTACTCCATATCCTATTGTTCACTATTTATGTAGTTCAGTTGTTCATTAATGTGCGTCCGCGAAATGGTTTAAAATACTTTTTAAACAGCTTAAGGTGTCTCCGTGGTATCATTCCGCCATTTTTGTATCACACTTGTTCATTTAGGTTTGTTATATTTAGAAATATGATTAAATAGTTATTTATGATGTCAAAAGAGTTCCAAAGTATTTAAAATTGTTAGTCTTCATTCTTGAT
>MJUU01016296.1:92293-116958 GCA_002080025.1 Modiolus philippinarum | reverse complement strand
ACCTACAAGTCATGGTAAGCCAATTTAGAAACGCTTGCTGAAAAGAGAAACAACCACAAACTTACTGTATTTCATCAGATGGTTCATAATGCTACTCCCTGTCTTTCAAGTCTTGTCCCGCAGACCCTTAACCAAATATTTTATATGGTCCCCGTCATTCTCATTGTTTAGCCCAGTTAATCAGTCACGTAGATCGTTTTATTATTTAGTTTTTTACCAGCTACCGTTGAATCATCTTCCAAGCCATATAAAAGCAGTTCATTTTCGATCTTTAAAACAATTTTATACGTGAATAATCTGTTCCGAAATTATTCTAAAGCGTTTGTAGAATGAGACAGTTACTTCACGGGGAAATGTACTGGTTTAAGGGATTATCTGCTCAAATCGTTTGATGACCCCCTTTATACTTGCATGCATTCTTTAACGTGTAGAGTCGTCTGATAACTTTTTTATGTGACACCACATGATATGACCCAAATAAGCTTTCTTTACGCCATGTTTATTGAGGTTTAATACGTCCAAGCGGAGCAAATATAGCTCCTATCCCAGTCGTATAGGAAAGCTTGTTAATGCTACGAACGGAACAATAATAGTTCCTTTTTCTTCGATTATGAGAAGTTAATTTATAGTTTGGAGAAGTTTTCTTCTTGGAATTTTGATTTTAAATTCCGTATTTTCAGTACGTTTTGTTAACTTTTATTTTTTTGATCTTTTAAACTTTTTGTAAATAATTGAATCCATAGTCAGTCCATCATCATGTAGGAAGAGTATTAAAAAGATATCTTGACATATCCACCACAGTGTGTTCTTGGGGACATTGATATTTCAATTTTGCCAGTATCGCCCTCCGCTTGCCACATATTAATAGAATTTTTGTCATAAAACTTTATTCATTTTTCTAACACTTTACAACACATTTGCATTTACACTTGTTTATATATTTGTTAATTAAATCTATAAAACTTATTAAATAGTTGTGTCTTACTGCTGACTACTTATCTGACTCAGAGCCCAGTGGTACGAACTCGTCTGATGAGCCAGGATATATAGACTCTATATGCCTCACTGAGCAGTTCGTCGTTCCATTGAGATATTGAGCTATTTGGACTCACTTGCCTCACTACGCAGATCGTCGTTAGTTTGAATTTCATAAAAGGTTTGAGCTAAATAGACTACTAAGCCTCACTTAGCGAACGTCGTACAATTTTGTGGTTTCTTTGAAGGTTTTGGCGGCTAAATCAGACATTTCAGTAAACTCGAGGGAACGGTGACACACAGACACCGCTCCCTCCTGTTACATTTTTGGCGTCCAACGTGGGGCTCTGAGTGAAACAATATATAATAAGTTAGCAGTAAATTAGAAATAAAATAAAATAAAACAACTTAAAAATTTATAAGATGGCAACCGGAAGGTCAGATTTTTCTCAAAGTCACGATAAAAATGAATTCGAAAGGCAAGCAAGTAGACGAGTTAGTTTTGAGGGAGATGAACCACCACCGCCGAGACCCCCTCCTCCCCGTCAGTTATTAGGTACTCAAGATAATAGACGCTATTTAACTTTAGATGAAGTTTATGAATCGCCTGAATTGTTTCGAAGCAGGCCTAGGGAACGTCAGAATTATGATTTAGTTCGAAATAGTACCGGACTTGGATTAAATGATTTAAGGGGTACTCGTTTGAATACTGATGATCGTGACTATAGATTTAGAACACCGCGACATGACCAAGATCCACATATTCTTCCGAGAATTTCGCATTCTCCGGACCGTACGTCTGTTAGACGAAGAGAGAAGGAACCCGAAAAATTCGATGGAAAGTCCGTCGATTGGAAAGATTACATAGTTCATTTTGAACAAGCTGCCCGTTGGAACAACTGGTCCTATATTGAAAAAGCCCAACAATTATCAATGAGCTTGCGTGGTCTCGCACAGAAACTGTTAGGTGACTTAACAGACCATGTTGTAAATGACTATTACGCATTAAGGGATGTATTAGCGCAGAGATTTAATCCGCGAGAAAGAGTGACAGCATACAGATGCGAGTTTCGTGCTCGAAAACGAAAATCAAGTGAAAGTTTACCAGACTTTGGCTATGCATTACGCCGCTTAGTTAGATTAGCTTATCCCGATGGCGAATATGGCGTTGTCCTAGAACAATTAGTTATTAACCAATTTATCCTTGGTTTATCAAATCCAGAAATGGAAAGACACGTACAGTTTGCTCATCCTCAGACGCTAGAGGCTGCGATTGCCTATGCGGTAGAGTTCGAGGCTTTTACAAACGCACAAATTGTTCCGCCACGAAAACCTAAGGATGACAGTCTGTCCTTCAATATCGGTGCCATCAATAAAGAAAATAAAATTACAAGGGAAGAAAATTCAGCTAAAACAGATCTAACAAGCCAAAATACTGAAATGAATGAAATGATAAAATCATTTAATGAATGTATTGGAAAAATGGCTGAAACTTTAGATAAATTTACAAAACCCCAAAGACAAAATACCGGTTATCGTCCTTCATTTAGACAAATCAGAAATCAAATTGAATGCTGGACATGCGGTAAAAAGGGTCATTTAGCCAGATTTTGTAGGTCACGTCAAAATCAAAACATCCCTAAAGCAGAGAACCCAAAAGATAATGAAAAAAAATAAGTAGGACTGATTCTGCGGCCAAAGAATCAGTCCGAAGTGAAAAAGAAATTGAATGGCCAGTTATCCAAATAAATGCAATTAAGCAAAATTGTCTATTTGCAAAAACTAGATTTCAAAATTGTACTTTACAATTTTTGATAGATACTGGGTCCGTAGCCACTGTGATATCAAAGTTTTCTTTTGATAAGTTAGGATTGTCTACAGATCTTTTAGAAAAGGTTCAAACGACCCTAACTGCTGTAGATGGGGAAGAAATGAAAGTTTATGGGAAAATTGAAATAAAATTTACTCTTTAAAATAAAGTTTTTGTTCACGAATTTATTGTGGCAGAAATCTTTGAAACAGCAGGAATCCTTGGTATGGATTTTCTTGAAAGATTTGATGCTTCTTTGTTTGTTACAAAGCCACATATGATAGTAGCAGGACATAAAATTAAACTTTATAGGTTAGGGTATGCCACATGTTCCCATATTAAACTTGCAGAAAAAATAGTTATTCCCCCTGAATCAGAATTAACAGTAAATGTACAGTCATGGCCGAGATGGAAATTATGTTGCTTCTTATGAAACGATGAGTTAAGATTGTAATATGAGACAACGCGGCCTATAGATGGCATGTCGTGCGTATTTGTCGTTTGTGCTCCTAACACCGGTTAGACAACATTGGAAAAAGCCAAAACATAGAATAATCAAAAGATACACAAAGATTGCTTCCGAGAATACAAAAAAATCAACTACCATTCTAAATTATGTATTGTGTACTTTTACAGTATAAAAAGTAGGTTAGTTATATATTACAGAATGAGTGATAACAGTGTGCCAAGTTTTGTAGTGTCGGAGAAGGTGACTGACCCAAGGCAAGTGTGGCCCTCACAAGGGATGTGTTGTGAGGTAGAGGGCTGTATAAGCTCTCATTTCCGCTCGTACTCAGCTTACGCCAAACATTGGAAACTACAGCATTGTCAGTTCGTTAAAATCACATTCTGCGCAGTGAAAGATTGTACTGTTAAATTTGCAGAAAGGTGGAAGGTGAATAAGCATCTAAAAGAAGTACATAAATATTCTGCAGAAGATGTAAAAACTCTAGACCTGAAACAAGAGATGGAACACAACATGTGGTATAAAGATCCGGGACAAATTAAAATGCGTCGTGCTGTTAATCTCAACACAGACATTGGAGAAGCTACCAAAAAGAAAACGGAGAATTATCTGAAAGAAGATTCCGTTGGATCGTTGTCACAATCGTTAAGTGACTTATCCGTGTGTGGAGGACATCATGTTGAAACGAATTTAGTGAAGAAATAGTGAAAAGATGGTGAAATGTGAACTCTAGAACTTTAGGGATAGACAGGTGTTAAAATTGGCGCTTTAAATGTTTTTACGTTTTGATATATTTTACAATTATTAATTTGTTCGTGATAATTACTTGATATTTTTTTCTTAAGAACAAATTAATGTTTAAAAATTAAGTTTGTTCTGAGGGGGGAGGAATGTGGCAGGGTTGCTTTTTAGTATAAAAAATATTATCTCCCCTTTAAAATCTGTGTTTGGGAAAATGCAATTTTATTACATGTGTTTCAATATCAGAATGTGAATTAAACTTATTTTGAGGTTGTATTAAACTAACTGGATTGAATTTTAATCTTATTTTCGTATATATTGTTGAAAATAGTTAAATTTGTGTAATTTTAAACTTGACTTCATACTCAATGAACCTTAATTTATTTTTAGTACAAGTCTCTGATTGAACTTCAGTTGATTGTCGTTTATGCCACGTTTATTGAGGTATAATACGTCCAAGCGGAGCAAATATAGCTCCTATCCCAGTCGTATAGGAAAGCTTGTTAATGCTACAAACGGAACAATAATAGTTCCTTTTCCATTCGATTATGAGAAGTTAATTTATAGTTTGGAGAAGTTTTCTTTTTGGAATTTTGATTTTAATTTCCTAATTTTCAGTACGTTTTGTTAACTTTTATTTTTTTGATCTTTTAAACTTTTTGTAAATAATTGAATCCATAGTCAGTCCATCATCATGTAGGAAGAGTATTAAAAAGATATCTTGACATATCCACCACAGTGTGTTCTTGGGGACATTGATATTTCAATTTTGCCAGTATCGCCCTCCGCTTGCCACATATTAATAGAATTTTTGTCATAAAACTTTATTCATTTTTCTAACACTTTACAACACATTTGCATTTACACTTGCTTATATATTTGTTAATTAAATCTATAAAACTTATTAAATAGTTGTGTCTTACTGCTGACTACTTATATGACTCAGAGCCCAGTGGTACGAACTCATCTGATGAGCCAGGATATATAGACTCTATATGCCTCACTGAGCAGTTCGTCGTTCCATTGAGATATTGAGCTATTTGGACTCACTTGCCTCACTACGCAGATCGTCGTTAGTTTGAATTTCATAAAAGGTTTGAGCCAAATAGACTACTAAGCCTCACTTAGCGAACGTCGTACAATTTTGTGGTTTCTTTGAAGGTTTTGGTGGCTAAATCAGACATTTCAGTAAACTCGAGGGAACGGTGACACACAGACACCGGACCCTCCTGTTACAGTTGTATATGTAACAATTTGGAATGTGTCAAAATGGTAATATTTGGAAACCAAATATACATATACACTGATATCAGATTTTTGTCATTTATTATAAGATTTGTGTTGATAAAATACATGCTTTATTCCCAGGGATTTTATGTAGGTGAAGGAGCATCTTAAGCGCTGATTAAAATTTTGAAATTGTCATGTAAAAATATGTACTAAATTTGGCTATCATCAGACCTTTCATTTGTGTTTCTCTAAAGAATTGCGGCCTGTGATTAAATTTGCATTCGCTGTAGTAATTTTCTGTTGACTGTTCTGTCTAAATTGTTTAAAAAGAGGTAAAAAATGTACATGTATTAACATGTGCACCGGAAGGGTACGGTCGGCCTCACATGCGTTATCCCTAACATAGCTAATTAGAATATAGTATTTAACGATCAAGTTTTAATTGTAACACATTTGGTTGTCTTTAATTGTTGAATAATGCGCAAAATTATTATTGCAAAAATTTAAATCTACAGACTAACAGAGGGCGTTTTATTAAAAACGATGGAAGCATTTTGTGATAGGGAGATACCCTGAATGAATTATGTACTTATTTAGTAAGCGTTGCACTTGAGAGCGGAGATCATTTTTCCTGTCATTTTAATATTGGTTCCGTTTACTTATACAATATTTAACTTAGGGGCATACGTAAAAAAATTGTAATGTCATTAGTTAGTGTTGTTAACATATAATTGTGATTGATATTCTAATGATAAAAACAATTTACATGTTTGGGATCTTTCACAAAGCTCTAAAAGGTATGTTTAATGCTGTGAATATATAGAAACGTTAGAGATAGTTTCATTTGAGTAAAATATTTGTTCCATAGTCAAAGCAAAAAATAACTGCGTCATTAGTTGAAATCAGCAAAAGTTTGAGAAGATAGAAGTTGATATATATAGAATCCACAACAGCTTCGAGTAAGAAACGACATTTCTACACTAGAGATAGTTAAATTTTCAAATTGTAAACGCGAGGCTTGCGAGCATTTAAAATATTTGAAAATTTAACTATCGAGAGTGTAGAAATGTCGTTTCGCACATGATACGGTTGTGGATTTTATTTTTCTAATGATTTCAAGGAGATTTTGGACAAAAAACATACCCCGTATTCTGATGATCCGAAATATTTGATGTGTGTTCTTAGAGCTTGACGTCATCAGGCACGGTCGACTTTTTTCATGACGTCCAAAGGTAAAGTCCATACACGGCAGACATATTTGACGTCATAATTGAATTTTAATCAATGAAGTATCGAGAACACTTTATGCACATGTTTGTAAACATTTTGATCTCCTATGATCTGAAATTGACGAGTACGGCATAAGAATTAGAGAAAAGAGTTTTCTCTATTTTAAGTTGGAAGGGGAGTTCCAATCATTTAAATATGTTTGCCCTCTATAATAAATAAAGAAGCATACTTAAAACTTTATTTACATCAATCTTCAAGTACACACCACATAGAAAATACTTTGATGTGCGACATGAAAGGCATAGATGGGTGTGTCAACATAGCATTATTGTACAGCAGCATAATAGTTCCCTATGAAAGCAACCAGATGTAAGCATGCAATAAATTTCCATATTGCACTAGTGCAAATATGACCCCAAATTCATGACGTCATTGACAACAAAAGCTCCCTTTTAACAGAGATTTTAGCTTTGCTATACAAATAAAAGGGTTATTGCATGAATATTGGGAATATTACGCCTCGTAGAATGTATATTGCACTCGCAAGTTCGTGCAATATAAAATTTTACTCAGGTAAACATTCCCCAATAGTCATGCAATAACCCTATAATACAAGTATCACCTGTTATGTAATAAATGTGATGTTAAAACAAGGGTATAAGATGAGGACAGGTTAAATCTGATAAAAGTAGACGATTTCATGCTAGTAAAATGCAGTCGCATGTTGCCGGACAATTACTTTTATTTGTCAAAAAGCTTATGATGACATAGATTAAATAACATTTTTTAGCAAATTCGATGAATGTATAAATTGTTTGGATATCTATCAACTAGAAAGATTCTGAACTAGTCGACAACTATGAACTGAAACATGAAATATTCCACAGCTATTTAATACGACTAGTTGACAAGTATTTACGACGTATTCTGTATTATTCGGAATATTTACCATGACAGTTTCTTAAATATTAAAGTACCAGCTGCAATTTAAATAGATTCTAACAAACTACACCTCCGATAGTCAGTTTAC
Organism: Modiolus philippinarum; assembly: GCA_002080025.1. Lineage (NCBI taxonomy): Eukaryota > Metazoa > Mollusca > Bivalvia > Mytilida > Modiolidae > Modiolus > Modiolus philippinarum. The sequence goes on along the minus strand of MJUU01016296.1, from coordinate 109,476 downwards.
TGCTCAATTATTTGAATAATTGGTCATACATTAATATTGACAAAACACTGATATGGCCATTCAACATGATTCGACTGAATGTCGAGCTTGCTGTGTATGCGTGTTTATGTATTCAATAAAAAATGTCTGTAACATATGTTGTTACACTCAATTTCATTGAAGTATCTTTACTCTGTAAATTATACCAACATGATGTCAATAACGATATTATCACTTGAATCAAGGCTAGTGGACGAATGACAAGTAGTCTACTTTTTCCTTTTTCGGCTAGTGGTTCATATGAAAAAGTAGATCATCAAATCCTGTGCGAAAAACTTAAAATAATGGTCATAAAAATATCAAATGGCTTCAGTCTTATTTGACATGGAGAAAACTTTTTGTGAACATTAATTGGAGTGAATCTAGAAATAAAAAAAATAAATGTGAAACACTATAGCACCATTGCTCTACTTTTGCAATAACATGACATCTTTTTGTTCGCTTATGATAAACCTCTTCTTTTCTCACACTAAAATCCAGATATAATCTCAGACAAACACAGCTGCTGGAGCCAGCGGTAGGGTGAAACCGGTTTATGGGTACCCAAACTCCCCCCTTTCTCTATCCCGTTTCCCTATATTAAGATAAACATGCGAATAAAACCCAATACAGGTAGACTACTAGACCTTGGAAAAGAAACATATGAAAAAAATGTTATTTCGAAAGATGGGTCAAGGAGTGCTGCCGAATGCATTTTATGTGACCCAAAAATGAAATTTTAGAATATCAAGGTTTTCTTTCTGTAATGAGCACATAAATTCAATATCAACAAAATGTTAAAAGTTGAGGCATAGACATTGATAAAAATTTGTCGACCGTCGCTACAGTAAACTCCATTATAGAGAAAGTAAATTCAAAGATAAAAGTTCACGTATAAGAAGGCACACACACAATGACTCTAATCAGACACCCGAAAGATATTTACATCTGCTTTGATACAGTGATATTTTCAAAATCCTTGCTTCTCTTTGTTTTCAGGTGTATTCCGAACTTAAAAAAGACACGTTTGATAGCAAGACAAAAATATACAAAAATGTAGTACACGACAGTTCAAATCACGCAGCCTTCGGACTTTGTCACTTTTATTTGGTACTGTAGAGCTAAAAAGTAAAGATTAAATCACGCTTACAAAATATTTCTCTACAATTGTGGCGGTTATATCTGTCGATCATAAACAATTTTGAAACCAGAAAATTTATCACCCTCTTTAGAATAAGAAGTAATATTTAGAAATAGACAAGGTCGTTATAAGAAATGTACCAGCGGAAAAAAAAAGAACCTGGATCATGTGTCATTTAAAACAATTTGAAGATGAAATTCATTTAATTTTTGATTGTCCTATATACAATGATGACAGAACACAAAATAAATGAGTCATCTCTTTTTTCCTCAGCCCTTGTCATTAAACAGTAAATTTTTGAATACACTGTACAGAACCCTCAGGGCTTTCAAGAGCTATAATTTGCTAATATCAGTATTTACAAATATGTCAAGTTATGTTAACTAACAGATTTTAGTTTAACTTTTATAAAATGCACGCTTTTCACATATTGTACATATTGTTGATATTATCCAAAAATAAATATTACCTTTACCTTTAACCTTTACCATTTTCTCGATTATTTTTATTAGATGCAATAATTCAATTTTTGTTCTTTTTTAGAAATGTCAAAAGAGTTAAAAAGTTTAATTTTTACGTTTATTATATGTATTCATATTCTGGCAACATGCTGTCAGGAGAGGAATGTACCATCCCGATATCCGTCTGAGGAAGATTTAAGAGAGGTAGATTTTCTTACGCAAAATGTGACTGACATTGTAGAACAAAGAATTTTGTTTGAGCAGCTGTTGCATTGTCCGATGGTCTCACTATGTGATAATCTAACAATAGAGGGAGTAAATTCTTCTCAACGTGATCGTGGTCTATTAAGTTGCTGCAACCAATGTTCATGTAGTGCAGACGGACTCTCGAAAGGTGAACAGTGTCCTAATATGGCTGTAATTTCAAATATCAATTACAAAAGCTGTATCCGACCGCAGTATTTAATGTTCGATCTTTCACTGGTCAATACATATCCGTCCTATTATATGATTCAAAAATGTTTACCAGAATTTACGGATAGAGATGTAATTAGAAAATGCATATCGGACCAAGAAACATACAATCCACTAGATTTATCCCTTTACGTACCAGTCACAGTTTTAAAATATAGCATAATTTATAAGAATAGATACTGTGCGATTTGCAATAACGAACAAATAGAAAATACAGAAAATTGGAACGTAGAGATGTCATGTGAGAGTGGAACATCTTTTTCTGAACACCCTGCCACACAGACAGAGCTACTTCAGAAGATTCGGAAAGAAAGGAAGTGCAATTTATTATTTCGGTCGTCTAATTATTCAACCACTTCTCATCTCGAATGCAACTGGGGTGGATATACAAAATGTAATCAAACAGGAAAATGGATAGACTACGACAGCATCATTGAACATGGGTGTAACAATTACACATCAGTATATATAGGTAATTACAAAAATGTTTTCTGCTTTATGTGTAATGAAAATGCTCGTCCGTTTATGGGTTGCTTTGATGATGACTTTATAACAGACCCACCAAGAGGGTTTGGGAGTTTTTCCGGACTGCTACGATACAGAACGGAACCAATTCCTCTTAGTACAAAGGACTGTCAGGAAAATGAAATATACGATACATATAAGGTAATTAGATATATAAACAACGTAACCGACTGCTGCAGCCAGCTGCACAAACAAAGAAACAAAAAAAAATAAATAGTCCCCGGACCGAAGATTTTGAAAAATGATTCGCTGTACTTAAAGGTATAACAGCAATATTTTCAAGTATTCGCATACAAAAATACTTATATTTGATGATATATGCTAGCGCGGAAGAACCAATGGGGTGGGGCCATAGGTCTTCCAGAAGGTTACAAATCATATGGGAGATGAACGACCGGGCATGGTGTAGGATTTATTTATTGGAACTATGTCGTATTTTTACAGTAAAATGTTGATCGAAATATATTTATTGATTGATAATATGTTTGATTTGTAATTTCGCAATGACAATGTAGCCTGCAGTTTGAGCCGAAGTAGCTCTTTTTTTAGGTTTTGTCTAACTTTTTTCTCAGTTGAAGCAACTCATTTTCTTACGTTTTTTCATTGGTTTGTTGTTATTGCCAATTTTGTTCTGTTTTATTTTGATCGGATTATTAGTTTCTGTGGTGTTTTTCGCTTTGATTTGTATATACCCAAAACAAAATTTTTCGAAGTAATGGATTCCTCACATAGATTAGAGGTTAAATGTTAACTCTTGCAACCTAGGACAAAGAAGCGACGTGTTGTATCAAAATGTAGATTCTGCGCGAGTCGCTTAGACAAAAAACAAATATACCAGATGGTCTTCCTACTCGATTTTTTTGCTGCAAACTTTGACTGAAAGTCTAGGTGTTTATACAGTACCATTTCCGGCACTGTGGCTAGAAAAAGAGACCCCGTAAGTAAAGATACAAACCAGTTGCACTGAAAAAACGTATGTGCAAGTGCTAAATGATGCGGCGATTGGGTCCTAATCAGATGAATTAGTTGCTGTTGGTGCTTAGTATCACTGCAAATGTCACTAAGCATATGTATCCGAGAGAAACATAGAAAATCGACATCTTGTGTCAAATATCTCCAGAGTAAGCATTTTTCAAAAGCTTCTAGATAAATATAAAGAATTTTTCATTAGGATGGTGTCGATAGTCCAGGTTATCCAACTCATTGACTATAAGGAAAGGTTAAAAGTCATAATGGGGATAAAATCATATTCAAGTCACAGACTAGTAGTAGCCATAACGTCATATACCACGGCAAATACAGCAATTGAAGCGATAATTTCCACCAAGCTAGTACATGGTCGCTAACCGAATAAATGTCAAAATTCGTGTTCTTTTTTTGGCCAAGGCTATTCTTAAGGCTGATACCAAAGTTACATCCCACATAGATTTTTCTAGCAGTGATAGTGAAGAAGGGGATACACGAATGGTATTTGATGCCACAGATGCTGCATCATCTGGATTTCAACAAATTATTGCTCATTCTCCTGACACTGATGTTCTCGTTCTCCTTGTTCACTTTTCGTTTGATATGGGTGTTTAGATTTGGTTGCATTTGTCTAAAGGTGGGCGAAGTTACCAGCCCATTTCAGGTACTCTTTAACTAAACTTGTATAAAGCTCTGCCTGCCTCTCATGCTATTACTGGTTGCGATTCAACAAGTTGCCTAGTAAAACAAGGAAATGTCAGACCTTGGGAACTGTTCAAATGAAATCTATCGACAGAGTCTTCTCTAGACGAGCTGTCTACACTTCCCTTAGATGTGATCACAGATAATTTGGAACAGTATGTCCGTGGTATTTACAACGGATCTCCAAGTGTAAGTTGAAACCAAATACGGTATAAACTATTTGCAAAAAGGGGTCACAAAGTGAACCTTTACCCCAACCAGAACGCTCTTTTACACCATTTCAAACGAGAAGAATGCCTAACTTTTATTTGGCTATCTGCGTTTCAGCCAAATCCTGCAATATCAAATCCAGATGGTTTAGGGTGGAGAAAAAGTGTTGATGAATTACTATACTTATGACGCTTGATCAAATACCTAAACAAATCACGAAAATGGTCAAGTCTGGTTTCAAATCCTAAAATTGTTCATTGTTCACTTCGGTGTTCTGTAAAGCAGCCGAATTACGTTGTTCTGAAGCTTGTTTGTGTGCAGGTGGCGAGAGTTGTCACAACATTTACCAGAACAATGGTGTGGGTGGTAACAAAGTTTCATCTGATGAAGAATCAGACAATGAAAATGACCCAAACTAGCTAAGTAAATGTTTCACAGTGACGGGTTGTTGTAAATATTGATTTGATGTGATCCTATGGTCATTTTGTACATATGTACACAGTTTCTGTAATTTTATAAATACTTAAATGTATGTTACCTATATTTTCATATTTTCTGTTGCAATAAAAAAATGCTGTTATACCGATGAGTACAGCGAACTCATTTTCCAGGGCAGATATGTTATTCGGTCCGGGAACTAAAATTAAAAAAGACTGAACAAAATACAGGTTAAAGATACATGTAAGAAGGAGGAGAAAATTAATGTAAAAGAAATATTTCTATTTTCTAAAATTTTCAAAATGGTGAGGATGGATGATACAAATGTATGTGCTATATTAAGTTGACATTTTAATGCATTTCTATGTGTAGCCGGCTATGCAATACAAAGACTGAATTAATTTCATTTTACCATGTAAAAGGCCAAATGTAGGTTGTAATACCTGATTTTCAAACTTTACACTTTTTTATTATGGAAATTTAAAAAAGGAAAATCAAATTTTACCAGCCCCGTAGTCAGTATTATTTCGGTACTGACCCGAAAGCCGATTCTATTTGGAACCTTAAAATATCTAAATATTTGTAAATTTTGTTGAAAACTAAGGAGTTTCTCCCTCATACAAAGCTCTGTCCTTGGTTGATTCTTGCTTTACATTTAGATCATATTGGTTATTTGTTCTTTATCAGGTTGCAAATATCTTTGAGTTTATGGTCTTCCAAGCGTTTAAATTTTATCTGCACTGAAGAGACATAAGTTGTCCAAATGCGCAAATGCAGAAAATAAATTCACAGTGACTTCGGCATTTAGTTATTATTTGAAACAAAATCGGCTATAAGGGGACGACCATTTGATTTTCAGAAAGGATGGGGTGAGCGATGTTGTAAATTAAAATTCAATCTAGGTGCCAGTGAAAATAAATTCTTTAATCCTACTTGTCGTGAAAATAAATAATTTAATTTTCATTTGAAGAATATATGCAAACAAATAATTTGATGTAACTTTTGGTAAAAATAAATGATTTGTTCGAAATACATAATTTTTCAAGGCGAAATAGATCAAACCTCCACCTGAAAATCAAACTGTCGTCCTTTAACAACATTATTATATTTAACGCGTACTTTGCAATTTTTAGCAATTTTGTATTTAGATCACATTGTCATATTTTGACATGAAAATACAAGTATCATATTAATGTTGTTCAAGTTGATTGTTTTATTTTCAGGATATGTGTCGCACGGTGTTTTGTCCACAATATTTTGTCTTTAATTCTACAGGATGCGAAGCTATTTTTGAAACAGTATCTTTTGTTAAATACAATGTTATATATGCAGTACATATCGAATGGGAGGACTCGTGTGAAGCTCTATATGATCCTGTCGACTTGTTTAAAAATTGTTTGATGAATGCCGCTGAAAAAGCAATAGATATGCTAAAGAACTATATTCAGATTAAGATGTCAGATTTGGGATACTGTAGTGGTGAAACTGAAGCATACCATTGGATGTCACGTGATCGAGAAAATATTACAACCCTTATCATTAAGCTTCACTTTTCATCTATGCCACATGATCCTCAGTATTTTGGTCATGCGTTGACATCAATACCGGAAATGAATACTACCATTAGCAATATCACAACATATTTGACTTCAGAAGTCATGTCAGATATCAAATTTGATTTGATTGTTGACAAACTCTTCCCAATACCAATCTCTTTATCGCCAGATTTCAGTTTTGGCTGCATGGGAGACTATGATGTTGTACATGTCCTTTCCGATTACTATTGTCCCAGAATTCAATTTGATATTGACAATGTTATTATTTCTGAATCAAATGTAATGGTATCTAGCTTAAATGTTTCATACAATATAGATTCTGTTATCCGCTCAGCAAACTATGTGAGTGTATGTTTAGATTCATACAATGCAGCAACTTCTAAAATTTGGAATAATAAAACAGCTTCGAGTGAAGACGAAATAGAGGAAGTGCTATCACTTTTGTGTTCTATTATTTCAATAATTTCCTTAATTTGTACATTAATCGTGTATTCAGTATTTAAAGAATTGCGTACAATCCCTGGAATGAACAATATGATTCTTGCTGTACATCTTATCATAGCAAACATTCTGTATCTTTTCGGACTAAATGCAGAATCAATTTTAAATTTGTGTGTAGCGATAGGAATTTTAACTCATTATTTCTGGTTGTCATCCATAATGTGGATGCATGTTTGTTCTATTCATATGTTCCGTGTATTCTTCTACATGAAGAAAGGTCCCGGCATAAAACAATCTCACAGAGTAATTTTATTTTACGGTCTCTATGTTATCACAATTTCCGTAATACTGATCTGTGTCAATATCATATATTATTTTGCTGACCAACCGACCTGTTCTGGATATTTAGGATACGGGGGAGATCTCTGCTACATAGCAAAATCAAGTATGATTCTTTATACTTTTGCTATACCTGTTGGATGCATATTATTGTCAAATGTAGCCCTATTTTGCTTGGTTGTTTTCAGAATAGAAAACCTTCCAGATGTGCATTCTGCAGGAAGAAAAAGTAGGAATACATTTGTTATTTATATAAAGTTGACTTGCCTTACTGGTTTAAGTTGGATTTTTGGATTTGTATACCAGTGGACCCTACTTAAATTATTTTCTTACATTTTTATTATTTTGAATGCATCTCAAGGATTGTTTATATTTTTATCATTTTGCTGTAGTAAAAGAGTGAGAAGCATGTGTTCGCTGAAATGGAAGAAACATGAACAACCACAGACGTCGTCCACAAAGCAAACTCTCCATGCATCTCCAGCCACAAAGAAGTCACTTATTATTGATAGTGAAAATACCACGCCATCAACATCAAAATTGTAAAGGAAATATATAGAATGATATGAAGATTTAAATCACACTGAGTGCACGTCTTAGGTAAAAAATGGACTTCAGATAGCAAAGTCAAGAGTCATTGTTATTTTTCGACTCTTCAAATTTGATAACATATTGGAACCATTCATATTCAATATTCACGCCAAGAATATCAATGCTTTGCATATAAAATAAAGTAATCAAAAGTTCTAAACATATTTTCTAAAATGCTTTTAATTCAAGCCTATTTAATGTTAAGTCACTTGTTTTTTACATAACATTAAGGAGGCAGATCTCGGCAATATGGCTTTGTTTTCAATACTTTGTATTACATGCGAGATATAATGTATTAAATGCAAATTGTCATTTTTTTTACCAACCCAATGTGAGCGAAGCGAACGATGGTTGGTACTTGTAAACACTTTTCGTTCTGAAGCGGAAGTGGGAAGAGCGAAAGCTGTATACGAGGTTTCGAACTGAAATCGCAAGTCGCACCGAAGGCTCGACCACACTAGAAAAAATATTAAATGATGAAATAAACGACCGTATAACTAAACAGACAACTCGTCTGTGTTTCGCACGACCGTATAACTAAACAGACAACTCGTCTGTGTTTCGTATTCTCGAACACGAGATCACACGAGACAACGCGTGATCACACGAGACAGGCAGTTTCGTATGTGTAAATTAATGATTAATATGGAAGTCAAAATGTCTTGCCGAAGGCAAGAATAATATTAACAAATTGATACAACTGTCGTGCGACCACTACCAACATAAATAAAGAATAAATAACAAAGAAAGTGTGATTCCTCATAACAACGCGTTCGTCATTTGCCCCTGATTTGGCTAACATCGGGTTGCCGTAGCAACGCATTTCCCCAAGTATCTGAGTCAATGTAAAGACGACCGCTATGATAAGGATAAAACTGTCGTGCTGGAGGCACGAACATTGTGATTAATAGCAAACAATGAATAGTGTCGATGTGCCAAAGCCAAAAGGCACCCCGGCCTCAAGTATCATGACAGGAATGAAAAATGGGAGCACGGATGTCATGACAACGTAAATAAAGATGGCAGTAAATTGTTGACAAATGTTCATGCAATCATTTATCAAAAATATGCCCATGTAACAACTCCAGTGAGCTCTGCGACGATGAAAATGCTATGAATGATATATGTCTTACCTTGAAGTTGCCTTATGTTGATAGCCCACTGTTGTGAATATTTGACTGAAAACTTTCAAAATGAATTGGCATTACGCTTTAAACATAATGATGCTCAAATTAATTTGAAAATCGTCAATCTTCAAATGAACACAACTAAGCGTCTGCTACGCCATGTACGCCGAAAATATGTTACACTTCAAGGGTCGACAACTACAGAAGTGCTATTGAGATTGCAATGCATTCAGAGATCGCTGTTGATCTATATTTTGGGATCGTGAATTATAAAATAATCAGACTAGGTGTAAATTTGAATATTTTACTATGAATTGGAGAGTATTTTTAGGGAACTTGAGCACATCTGTCAATAAAATGATTTTTGATACGATGACCAATGGACCAATGATGTGAAAACGGGGGGGGGGGGGGTCTCAAATATAAGTATTTTCCCACTACTTTATATTTTTATTGAAGAACTTCAAGTTTCAAATGTCTCAAGTTAATCCCCTCTCGCAGCTCTGCTGCAATTTTCTTGTTTACATTGTTACTTTCCTATTGTTTGTGGGAAGTTCAACCAAAGTCACCCTGCTACCGTATGATGTTTGTTATGTGCGCAATAAAAAAGGTTTTATTACAATGGATAAGGAAAACATCGGTCGTTTATCTTCCTGCTAAGTAAGTTATATATGGTCAACATGAATATGATTAAAAATTTCAATATCAAAAGAGGCTATTTATATTCTAACTATTCTAACTAAAATTATCTCCACTTTACACATATACATCTAATTTGGTAAGGAAGATAATCGAACAATTTTTCTCACTACTTGATATCATATTATCATAAATGTAAAATATGTATTCTAAGCTGTAGAAAGATTTATCGGAAATTTACGAGTATTCCAAAATGTTTTACCGGAATTTTCTTAGCAGTTTTTGGAAGTAAAAATCAATAGAAAATATAGATGTAATAGTTTTTTCATTTTAAAAAAGAACACAAAAATGCCTTGTATGAATATAAGTTCATATTTCGAGGATTTCATACACCAATTGAATTATTTGATTGCTAAAAAAATTATCAAAGTTTAAAGAACACTGATGAATGAGTTTCTTATTTCTTGTCAATGAAAAATACTTTAAAAAAGAGCATTTTGTCCAACACTCAGTTCACACACTGCTATACTTTATATTTTGATTTTCTCATTAACGATATCTTATTACTCAGTTCTTAATTTCTTAATGTATCAATTTTGTGCTCTACCATTTGTGTTTAAGGTTCCATTAAAATATGTGATATTGTCATTAATTTTAGCAAACATTGGTTTGAATATCAGAAAATCATCTAAAAAGGGAAGTTATTAATAGGGGTAATACTAAAAATTACCGAAGAGTCAACGTCAAAATTCATATAATTGTCCCTACTTTTCAATTATACGAGCACAAAAGTTTTGGGCTAACCATGATTTGATCTGAGGAGGTAAATCATTGAATTTACTGTCACAAGTTCAGTTTTCCGATGACTTGGATGCGCCTTTTAACAGATATGACTTACTTTTATTTTAAAATGCTGATATAAACCTTGAGTCAAAAAAATAATAGCTTCGCTATGGGAACCATGGTAGCCATCTTAGACCATTTTATAAAACCCTATGAAATGCTGCGAAACTTTTCATACCCGAAGAGACAGAAATCACATATGGATACTTAAAAATTGGATAGGTTTACGGGTAAATCTTACATACATTCTCTAAAAAATGATTTACCCCGCTGTATACCAAGCTTCGTTATCATCAACATCATGAATCAAAGGTGTAATTCATAAAGCCTTTGCCGATTTAAAAAATATGTTGTATAGGTAATAAACACATATTTTTTTCTAAACCAATTACAAATTAATAAGTACAAATTAATAAACATTTACAAATTAATAAGTACATGTATGCTACGATGGAAAACAGGTTTGCAGTATGCTTGATTTTCTAATTGATAGAATGTTTGTCACATTTGGCATACAAATGGGCACTCTTTGTGCTACTCTACTCGCAGACTTGTTTTTATTTATCAACAGCAGTCGGCATACCAATGGGCACTATTTGTGCTCCTCTACTCGCGGACTTGTTTTTATATTCTAAAGAGACATAAGTTTTAAGAGACACGTAAACCATCATAAAATAAAAGATGTTAGATCCTTCAATCTAACAATGCGCATATGCAGAAAAGAAATTGATAGTAACTTCAATATTTTGTTATTTATTACCACTGGGTCGATGCCTCTGCTGGTGAACTGTTAGCCCCGGAGGGTATCCTTCAACCAAGCCCGAAAGCCGATTTTATTGAACCTTTCAATATTTAAATTTTACAAAATTTTGTTTAAAACTAAGGAGTATATCCCTCATGCATAGCTCTGTCTTTAGATGAACTTAGGCTTTTCTGTTTAGATCCTTTTGGTCTTTTGTTCTCTATCAGTTTTACACGATTTTGATGATTGGACTTCCAAATGTTTTGGTTGTATATGAACTGATGAGACATGAATTGTCGAAATGCGCATATGCAGAAAGGAAATTGACAGTAACTTCAGTATTTTTTTTTATTTATTACCACTGGGTTGATACCTCTGCTCGTGGACTGTTAGTCCCCGAGGGTATTCACCAACCCAGTAGTCAGTACTTCGGAAGTTCTGTTATTTCCCCACATTCGTACAACACATCACATCTTCTACAAGAATTTAACGCTGTTAAGGAGAAATGTCAGTGGATTTCGACCAAATTGACAGTCAATCGGTAAATATGGCAGACACTTTCAGCAACCTGTTTCCGACTTTATGTCAATAAGGGTGATAACAATATTACTGCACAGAATTGTAAGTAGTTGAAATCCGAAGGGCAAAAAGACAAAACAGATGTAAAACCACCAGAAAAATGTATCCCAATATAATAAACGATCTATATTGGCAAATAGTTTATTGTTACTTTGTATACATTTCTCTGAAGAAATGTTTGTATGATGATATCGAAGTCAGAGACAAATTCTTAAATATTTCAAAATGTTTAAAGTGGAAGGAGTTGGCCTTTTTTATGGCTAGTGAGCCAAGAGATGAAACCAAATAATCTTGATTCTGTTATTCATTTATCTACGTTCTAATGTTTAAGACATTCCAAACTATAAATCCATTTTGTAAATTTACGTATTGTTCATTTATGTGTGTCTGGGTTTAATTTATAAGTCTCTCAAACGAAGTTGGTGGATTTTTTTTGGTGCGTTTCTTATTATTCTTCAATCGTTTTTTCTCGTCCAGATGACCTCGGAGACCATTAGACCTAAAATTTTGAAACTTTGTAGGATGAATGCCAATATACCTGGATGTTCAATCAACAAAAAAAAATCAGGGGTCAATTCAGGATACTTTTGGGGAGGGGGCTCAAATAGGAGTGGGAAGCTCAATATTAATTCTGTGAAAAAAATGAATGATTTTCAATATATCTTAAAGACTGTTATCATTACCTTTATGAAACGCCAAAGTAAGTTTAATTGTTGTGAAGCATCAAGTTTGTTTTAGAGGTTTAGGTACTGTTTTTGGTTTTAAAGACAACGATACCAAAAATTGAAATAATGAGATTAAAGTGTTTTTTTTTTCTCTGCAAGTTATTTTTGATTTTAGCCAATATGCATTAAGCAATTCAGGGGAGCATCTGCCCTAAAGTTGGTTTGAAAGGGTGTCTCATAATGTCATGAAATTTGACGTAGGAGTTCTTTTGAAGACTTCTGTGTTACGCTCTGGGAACACATTTATAACTCGTTACATGTCTTATTTTTCTTTCTTTCTTTCTTCTTGCCTGTATGAACTTGTCCGAAGTAGATCTGAGAGACCGTTAGACTTAGAGCTGTGTAGAATGTTAGTCACATATATCTTGTTGTGATAATCTAAAAGTTTTTCAGAGTTGGGTCCATTCAGGATGCGTTTAGGACCTCAAATAGTGGTAGGTCTTCCATAGTAACCCGATGGGAAAAAAAAAATATTTTTAACGTTTTTCACTATACCTCACTATGGTTTTGAAAATTTCGGAATAGTTGCAGTTAATATGGAAACCACCCCTAAGACTTGAAATTATGAGAAAAACAATGATACAATTTATATTTTGATTTCAGCAATACGTATAGACTTATTTATAGGGGACGCCTATCCATCTTTTTAAGCAGGGGTCTCGAATCATCTTCAAACGAATGCCGAGGCAGCAATTATAAAAGGGAGAATCCCAAAATCACGGCAATTCAAATTCAACACGAATCGAGATAGCATGATCAAGACAAAAAGAAATAAACACAAATGAACAAAAACGCCACAAAACTAAAGCAATAGCAGCGTGAGTCCCTACGAAAAACCGAGGTATCACCAAGTGCTCCGGAAGAGTAAGCATGATCTGCTCCACAAGTTGTACAAGTCACACTGCCACTGAAAAGTCTGGTTTTGTCACTGTCGATGTTTGTCAGTCCGGTAACAAACCCAAAGATATCTATTCTCATCTGTTAAATAGGAACATAGTAACGGTCTGTAAAATTATGATGACGACCGTAAGACTTCTGTAGTGATATTTGCAACAATGACTGAACATACCCTTGAAGTTTTTGAGACAGTAATTTCGCTCTGTCGACAAAACTGCTGTACAAACTACAGGCACGACAATTTCGAATGAGCTATGAAATGAAGATGTCATTTGCTCAGAAATGCGATATTTGATAAAATGGAGTTTGTTTTGGAGTTTTTTGGTTATTACTTACTGCTTTTGCCATTTTTGATTTCTGTTTCATCAAAAGTTTTATGTACATAACTAAAAGGTCTAGTTGGTGAACAAAACACATGTGGCGTTGCTTAAATTAAATAACAACATTTGCCCGAATCAAGCGCCAATTCAAGTATGCAGTTCTAACATTTTTGGCTATGTGTATATTTGTATTTTTGTAAAAAATAGAAAGCTTCAGTAAATTTGGATATATGACTAACATATTTTAATGTATCAGCAATGTCATTCCCTAATCGTTATGTTTCTTTATTTCAAAGACACATTTTTTAATATTCCTCGACTAAACTTGAACTTTCCTGAACATCTTTAATCTGGAGATGGGATGTTGTTTCCTTGACATTTACGCATATTACTTTTCTTGTTCATTTGTTAAATAATGTAAAAAGGTATAGAAATACTATAGTTAACAAGGTAAACAAGACGATGAATACAATAACTAAAATTGAGCCTGTTACTTTTCGGAAACCAAATAAAAACAAAATAAGAAACTCATTGAAAATTGGTTGATGTAAAAAAAAATCTGTCACATTGAAATCATTTCACGATATCTAAGTATTGTCTGTTCAGTATATATGTATATAATATACTTTTTAAAAAACTAAAAATGAAACTAAAGACGAATATCTGATCTATTTATAGTATTATCCACTCTGGTTAACACTTTCAAAAAGTATGATCCGAATATACAAAATTTATATATTTTCAAAACCACATTGAGAACGAAAGTCTTGATATAGACCCTATCAAATCACAAAATATCGAAGTTGTTGTGAATTTCGTTTCTGTATATTGCCATTCCGACAACCAATGTCTCTTCAGCACAGATAGAATCAAAACATAAAGAAATCCACAATTCCAAACATCTAGATAATCACTAGCAAAAACAAAACCATCCCAGGATAGAGCAATGGCAGGGAAAGATAATCCTTAGTTTTAAACAAAAAAGTTTCTTAGAGAACTATTGAGACTGTCAGAAAGTTTTATTTGTTGTTGGTCATAGAAAAGGCCAGATTGCATGTGTACAATTAACGATGGAAGGATATGGAGTAAATGTACATTACACAAAGTCTCTACAGATGCATGGCAAAACCGAGCAATCAATCAACGTTTTCAGTTGTTGATTTCAGAAATCGGCCTAAACAATGAGCAAGTTTAGAAAGAGTTTATCTACTAGGTATATCGTGTAAATTGATTTAATTTTATTATTTTCACTATACCTTTAATGCACAAAAAGAAAAGAGAAAATACAACGAAATCAATATCAATTTACCTGCTAGTTAAAACCTTTGAAACGTTTTAGATGGAAAAGGTGGTCAAGAACCAGGGAAGTTATGACAAGGGAGCAAATTAAAAATTACAAACTATAATAATGATTTGGTTAGAACTCCAAGGTTTAGTGCTTTGCATCTTGATTTCCTGTAAATTACACCAGAAATAGAGAATTAATAAAATACCGAACTTAATTTAAGGTAGATCGACACAAATGACACATTTGAACAAATGGGCTAAGAACTACAAAATATCTTAAAAAAGAAATCTGTCTGATATTTTTATTAGGCTCGAACTACCTTAAATTTTGCATATAGACATTTCTACAACTTCTGTCTCTTCAGTGCAGATAAAATCTTAACATTTGGAAACCATAAACTCAAAGATTTTAAATTCAAGAACTGACAAAGCGAAAAAAAAAATTCTAAATGGAAACCAAAATCAACTGAAGACAGGGCTATGCATAAGGGAGACACTGCCCAGTTTTCAACAAAATTTACAAAAAAATGATATTTAAAGTTTCCAAATTGATACGGCTTTCTGGTCAGCATCGAAATACTGATTACTGGGCTTGTGAATACCCTCGCGGACTAACAATCAACAGGCAGACGTATCGACCCAGTAAATACAGAACGAACAAATTTCGCTAAGCAGTTGTCAGGTACATCACGATTGATTAAAAAAAGATTAAACCCTGCTTGTTTCTGAATACTTAGTATATTGAAAATTATTTGAAGGGTTGGTTTTATTTTGAATAATTGAATTAAAGAAAGCATTATTGAGTTATAATCCACTAACTGATACTAAAACAAGTTTCTGATTATTTATCTAATTTGTCCACTTGTAAGCGAGGTCAACTCGCTTATAAGTTGCAGGGGGACATTGAATTAACAGTAACTTTGTTTTTTGTGCTTTGTTTGTTTGGGTTTTTTTGTTTTTTGTTTGTCGTTAATTACTATTATTTTTTCGAAAACATAAATGTGTTTGATGTATTAAAAAAACTAAAACTGTGTGTTTTAGCGTTTCATGGTGGTAGATTCAAGCACTATCAATTATAAAAGGATAATTCGTTTAATTACCGGGGAGTTTTAGCTGTGTAAGGTTTCAAAAGTTGTCTCCTTTTTGTTTTTTATTTTGAATCTTAAATGCGTGAAAAAATAGAGACCAAAAAAACGGAATTGCAGATGAATTAACGTGAAAAAAGGATCTGGATTTTTCGTACGCTGACGACACAATATGATTCAAAGGGTACGCAATTCAACATACAAATTATTTATATAAGTTCTTAAATCAAAAATAAAAAAAATGGCAATTTAGCTATTACACAAATAACGACAAGAAAATACAAAACATAACACAAATGGTCATAATACTATATAACATTATCTGTGTGAACGCCAACAAAAATTAGAGGTATCATCAGGTGGTCCCTAAGGGTAAGCTTGGTCTGTTCGTTGGGTGTCGACCGACACACAGCCAATGACAGTCCGATACATAATAAGTATTTGGCAGTGAGTAAACAAACACTAGATCTGCTCCAAATGTCTATTAGGCGAAATGCAACTGCAAACCATGAGGTTGTCCTAAAGTTTGAAGTCACAATTGTACCAGTAGTTGAAAACAGCCTTGGTGCATAAATTCTAGAGATAGTAGTTTCCAGTGGTTGCTTAGTCCTTGTCACGTTGTTTTAAGTTGTGTTATATATGAACCGCCGGGATTTTTCATTTTTGATTTTCGAATTCCTCCTTTCATTACTTTGCCTCTGAATTTCGTCTGTTGAAAAAAACGCCATTCCTGCAGGACAATAGCTAGAAGCTAAAGTAACCTCTTTACTAGTTGTAATAGATCATCCTGCGGTATGAATTCATAGAATGGATATGACATGCATAATCTCACAATATCATAATAAGTATTTGGCAGTGAGTCACTACACCTGCTCCAAATGTCTATGAGGCGAAATGCAACTGCAAACCATGAGGTTGCCCTAAAATTTGTAGTTACAATTGTACCAGTAGTTGAAAACAGCCTTGGTGCATAAATTCTAGAGATAGTAGTTTCCAGTGGTTGTTTAGTCCTTGTCACGTTGAATTAAGTTGTGTTAGATATGACCGCCGGGATTTTTCATTTTTGATTTTCGAATT
>MJUU01016296.1:74975-88914 GCA_002080025.1 Modiolus philippinarum | reverse complement strand
TTTTTTTATTTCAATGCTAATATAAAAAGGAAACTTTCCTGAGAAAATAAAGAAAATCTATGGAAAAAAATTTTGGACTACCCATCTACCTTAATGGAGAAGATGGGTACTGACAATTCATTTGGCAGCCCCAAATACTAGTATAAACTTTCCACCACACTAAGTGAGATCATACTAAACAATCACAAATCAGTATTGTCTTCTTTTGGTATCAATTTGCGTGAAGAGAACCACAACCTGCCTTGTATTTACTGGGTACCTAATTTAAAATTACATAGATGCCCCTGCAAACAGAGATACATTGCTGGTCTGCGAAAACACAACAAATCCAAGCTCCTAACTTAATCACTTACTGCAGTCAAAGATGGCTAAAAGATATATAGTAATCAGGTAATATATAGTGATATATAGAGCATACTCAACAAGTGCATTGAATCAGATGTGAATTCTCAAAAACTCAAAACATTTATGAGAATTTCTGTCTTCAACTGAACTCACCCACCACAACAGTGTCAATTTTTTCTTCACTCTAACCTGATAAGCTAAAGTCAGTTACTAGTATCCGGGATTTAATACATCAGTCATGGGTGAAAAAAATATATTGATATTTAGTGATAGGTAAAGATGGCGCCTATTTTTTTTAAACATCACACTGATTCACACAAAAAGTGTACAGAGGAGAAGGTTATCCCAATGCTTGAATTCTTGATAGATAATATATTTGTAGAATTCGAGGACAAGTTTTCCAACAGACAGTAGGGATACCTATTAAGACTAATTGTGTGCCACTTTCGGCAGTTTCGTTTCTTTATTCGTATGAGAGTAGGTCCATACAAAGGTTAGTTCAGGCAAAAGACAATAAGCTAGCTAAGTCCTTTAATTTCAGCTTCCGTTATACAGATGATGCTCTTTCAATAAACAATCCCAAATTTAAGAATAACCTTCATCTTGTAAACCCAAATGAACTTGAGATTGAAGTGACCACCAATACACCATCATCAGTATCATACTTGGACCGATACCTCTACATTGATAACTCTTGACCTCTGAAAACAAACTTGTGAACTTCCAATATCCCCGGCATATTGCGTCTTCATTTCACAGTTTGTGCAGCGATTTTGTCAACAGATCGAAGTTCCTGTCTTAAAAACTAATACATTAAGCTGTTGTAATTGTCACTACAGAAGTTTTACGATCGTCACCATGATTTGACAGACCGTTACAATGTTTCCTTTTCACTGATGGGAATAAATATCTTTGGGTAGATCTAGTGTTGATTAACGGACTGACCAACACCCACTATGATAAAACCGACTTTTCACTGGCATTGTGTGACGGGTGCCTCACATGGAGCAAATCATGCTTACCCTTCCGGAGCACCTGGTGATACCCCAGTTTTTGTAGGGGTTTATACTGCCAGTGCTTTAGTTTTGTGGGGATCTTCTTCATTTTTGTTTATTTTTTTTTGTCTTTGTCATGCTGTCTGAAATCGTGTTGGATATGATTTGCCGTGATTTTGGATTTTTGATTTTGGAATTCCCCCTTCATCATTTTTGCTTCTGTATTCGTTTGCCGATGCACAATATTTTACCGATAAAAAGAACTGTTTACGATGAAGTCACTGGTAACATTAACCACTGTGTCTTATCTGCTCGTAAAAAATTGTGCGTGAATACGCGAATACGTAAAAAATGTTCGATGGAAAGGAATGTTCCATTTAAAAATCGTTTTTATATTTTTAATTAATCAAACCTGAAAATAGAAGTATGTGTATTCTACGGACAATCTGATTTTTTAAATGTTCTGATCATACATTTTTTTCACGTTCCAATGATTGAAGCTTCTAACCCGCACAAATGTGACATTGGCCCATTTAAAATTTGAAGACAAGTACATAATTCACTTTTAACTTCTGTAGAAAAGCTACTGTAACAGCTATCAGAGGGAATTGGAATACAAGCAATGCTTTTTTATGTTTATCGAAACTATGAACTTAAACAGTTTAAATTTAACTTATATATCGTTACATATATCGAATAAGCACATTCATTTGGGTGGATTCAAGAATACGAGATTTTTAAGAGGTGATTTCTATTCATATTTTAAATCACCAAATCGTGTTAATTAAATATCGATTCTCTTTCAAGTACAAGTTATTTACAAATATTTCTTCACTAGAAATAGTAAAATTACGATTCTTTAGCAAGCATGTTAAATCGAAACTTTACTATAAAGACTGAAGAAAAATGTCAAAATGTGAAAGTATGATTATGTATTCTGAACAGATATATCATGTTTGGGAGGGGAATTTTCGAAAAATACCAGTCGAGAGATGTTATATTTCCCGAGCGCAACGGGCGAGGATAATTGCATTCTCGAGACTGGTATTTTTTGCAAATTCCCCGACCAAACATGATACATCTGTTTAATTCTACCGAATGACTTTATGTAAAGCGCACAGATGACGTCGATTTTAAATTTTTACAAGCGTCTCAGTGAAGGGTTCAAAAAGGCAAATTTTTAAGCAATACCCCGGCAGAGGGTTAAAAGTGACAAATTTTTAGGCAAATACGCGGCTGCTTGAAAACTTGAAATGTCATGGATTTGTCAAAAATACACCAGTATTCGACCAATCAAATGGCAGCATTCTGTCATAAGGTAGAATTATATGAAAAATTTCTCTAGGGTACAACTATACAATAACTGAAATATATAGACAGCTGTTTTCCTTATGCATGGACTTTCTTTTAAGCTCGAAAAATATAAAATGGTGAGCAATATCGCGAACGTTTTATCAACACCCATTGCGTAAATGGTCGGTTGCAAATCTTACCAAAGTCTGGGAATCGACGAACATACTTTAACACCTCGGTCAAGGGTGTTTAAATGGGGATAATTACAAAATTATCTAAAAGAGTTGTCAAGAGTCGAATCGAAGTCCATGAGACAAAAAGACAAATCAGGTAGAAACTACCGGAAAAAATTATTGACCACAAAGCCAAAGGCCTTGATTTTGGTATAGGCATTTCAAAAGAAATGGTGGGTTAAGCCGGTTTTATGGCATGCAAAACCTTCCCTTCCATTTGAGTACATTTTGTAGTGTCCGGAAGCAACTCAACACCAATTGCTATTGAAAGGTCGTAGACAGTAAAAAGAAATTATCATGCAAGTAATTGGTAAAAAAGAATCATGAATTAAAATTCATTTTTATCTTATTTTTGAACTGACGACCTTTTCAGGTAACCTATTCCTGGCATCTAAAATTTTTTGGGAGAAATTATATTCACGTATGTTAGTTGTACAGAGTTTTTGGTATATTTTATAACTGTGCAGTCTCATTGTAGTGTCTCTAATTCGGTATATTTTTGTAGAATCTAACTTGTTTATATTGTTTATAATTTTATAGGTATGTTCGTTGCCTCCTGTATTGATGAGATTATATACCTGAATAATTCAGTCTTTCGTTGTATGGTAGATTTTTTATATATTTCTTAGTAGTTTGGTGGCTCTTGTTTGGACATCCTGAATTTGGATAGCACCCTTTTTATAGATTACAGACTAAACTGTACTAGCGTATTCTAAGTGAGGGCTCACTAAACATTTATGTAAATTTAGGAACATTTCCTTATTTAAGTAAGTGAATGTCCTATTTATCATACTAGCTTTTGATTGGCTTTTTTAGTTTGCATGCTTATATGATCCTGA
The DNA here is from genome assembly GCA_002080025.1 of Modiolus philippinarum. Classification (NCBI taxonomy): domain Eukaryota; kingdom Metazoa; phylum Mollusca; class Bivalvia; order Mytilida; family Modiolidae; genus Modiolus; species Modiolus philippinarum. Next base: position 85,209 of record MJUU01016296.1, on the reverse strand, counting down.
AATTTTTATTTAACATCGATAATAGTTCCCTTTTAATAAGTCCTTTTCTGATTAGATTTTGCTATTGTGTTTTCATCCATCTTGTAATCCCTGTCCGATTGACTTCCTACGTGGACATGTTTGCATTTTGTTTAATTGAAAAGTAGAAGGCAATTCGCTGACCATTTCATCAATCTTTCAATATCTTGTTGTAACGTTTTTTCGTCATCAGTACTGTTTATGGTTGCATAAAGTTTAGTATCGTCAGCAAATAATTTAGCGATGTTTTCCACAATGTCAGGCAAATCAATTAAATAAATTGTAAATAGAATAGGGCGTTAAACAATGCCCGTCGGAATTCCACTAGTAACTGATGTCCACTTAGAATGGGAACCATTCAATACCACCTTTTGTTTTCGGTTTGAAAGATTACAATAATTTCCCGGGTATACCATATCCTTTAAGTTTGAATAGCAAACGATTGTGGAGGACAGTGTCGAAGGTCTTTCGAAAGTCTAAGTAAATACATGTAACATCTATAGATTTCTGGCTATCAAGTTAATCTGTCCAGTCTTCCAATACTTCAATCAGTATGGTTGCACAGGAGATCCCCTTTCTAAATCCATAGTGATGAGGCGTAAACAGGTTGTTGTTTTCCATATCATCCATTAGAGTATCCCTGATGAATTTTTCCACAGTTTTACAGATAATAGATGTCGGGCTTATAGGTCTATAGTTTGATACTTGGTGTTTTTGTCCTTTTTGTGTATTGGCATTACGAGAGCTAATTTTCCATTCACTTGGGATTTGTGTATTATGCATGGATTTATTGAGTATATTACATACTGGCTTTCATAGAGAATCTGTAGTTTCTTTAACACAATAATGAAGGATGCTTTTTGATTTTTTTTCCTTTTCAAAGATAATTGTTTCAATTTTCTTTTATGTTCTTTTTCTCAAATTCTGGTAATTGCTCCGAGTTATTTTCAATTGTAAAAACACTGTGAAAGAAACTATTTAATAACTCTCATTTTTGCTTGTTGTTAGTGTGAACTTCTCCGGAATCATCTATAATACATTTTTTCTTTGGTTTTTGCTATAGACTGGACATACTTCCAAAAGATCTTAGAGCCTTCCTTCATTCTAATTTGTATACACTCTTAATATTCTGATTTGGCTTTTCTAACTTCATAATTTCAAAGTTTAAGCTTCTTCGTATTTTGCCTTGTTGGTAAGATTTCGACAAAATTTGTTTCAGCTCACCTGGCTAATACCAGGGTGAGCTTGTGCCATCACTTTGCGTCCGTGGTCCGTCCGTCCGTCCATCGTTCGTCGTCCGTCCGGCGTAAACTTTTCATTCAAAGATCTTCTCCTCTGAAACTACTTGGCCAATTGGAACCAAACTTGGCCACAATAGTCCTTGGGTGGTCCCTTACAAAAATGTGTTTTTTAGGTCCGCACGACATCCAAGATGGCCGCCAGCGTGAACCATAGTTTTAACATTGGACCCTATGGGAAAACAGATTTAAAGATTTTCTCCTCAGAAACTACTGGGCCAATTGGAACCAAACTTGGCCACAATAGTCCTTAGGTAGTCCCTTGCAAAAAAGATTGTTTTCAGGTCAGCGCGATATTCAAGATGGCCGCCAGCGGAAAACATAGTTTTAACATTGGCCCATATGGGAAAATACTTTCAAAGAGCTTCTCCTCTGAAACTACTGGGCCAATCGAAACTAAACTTCGCCACAATAGTCCTTAGGTGGTCCCCTGCATAAAAGGTGTTTTTCAGGTCAACGCGATATTCAAGATGGCCGCAAGCGGGAAACATATTTTTAACACTGGACCCTATTGGAAACACTTTCAAAGATCTTCCTTGAAACTACTGAGCCAATTGGTACCAAATTTGGCCACAATAGTCCTTGGGGGGGGGGTCCTTCACAAAAACGTGTTTTTCAGGATATCTCTACATCCAACATGGCGAGGGACATAGTTTTAACACTGGACCCTATAAGAAAACACATTCAACGATCTTCTTCTCTGAATCTTACTGGGTCAATTGGAACCAAACTTGGCCATAATAGTCCATAGGTAGTCCCTTGCAAAAAAGGTGTTTTTCAGGATTGCGCTACATCCAACATGACTGACAACAGGAAACATAGTTTTAACATTGGACCCTATGGGAAAACACTTTCAAAGATCTTCTCCTCTGAAGCTACTGGGCCAATTGGAACTAAACTTGGCCACAATAGTCCTTAGGAGGTCCCTTGCGAAAAGGAGTTTTTCAGGTCAGCGCGATATTCAAGATCGTCGCCAGCGGGGAACATAGTTTGAACATTGGACCCTATGGGAAAACATATTTAAAGATCCTCTACTCTGGAACTATTGAGGGAATTGGAACAAAAATTGGCCATAATAGTCCTTGGGTGGTCCCTTGCAAAAGGGCGTTTTTCAGGTTTGCGTGATATCCAACATGGCAGCCAGCGGTGAACTTAGTTTTCACATTGGACCCTATGGGAAAACACATTCAAAGATCTTCTCTTCGGAAACTACTGACATGGAACCAAACTTTGTTAAAATAGTCTTTATGTGAACCCCTGAAAAGAAAATAGTTTTTTAAGGTTAACACTTTATCCAAGATGGCTGACAGCAGGGAACGTAGTTGAACATTGGACCCCATGGGAAACACTAACAGAGGTCTTCTCCCCTTAAACTAATTAGGCATATTTGAACTATAGGTTAACTATGTATATGGGCTCTTTAACATTAAATGTCAATTTTTATCAAGGGCCAGGTGAGCGATACAAGCTCTTGAGAGCCTTTTGTTTATTTTCATCTCTTGTGTTTCTCCAATAACGCTGTCAATGTTGTGTTGTTAATCTATGGAGTATGATAATTCCTGTGAAGAGATTTGTTCCCCGGTATGTATTTCTTGAATGCAATTGACAATTTATCGACAAATCTATTACAGCTCTGGTCAATATCTCCGTTCCCGTCTAATTCATGATCCCAATCAATATCATTTATAAACACTCATTAGCATTTTTGTAATCACCTTTAAAATATTTTAAGTTTGGTCTGTAATGCTCAACTTCTGTGTCTCTCCCAAAAATAAATTTTATCTCTAGAATTTCATGATCACCATTTCCAAGTGGGCCTGATGGATAAATGATTCGATCATTTCTTCTTCATTTGTACAGACAAGACCCAGCAAACTAGGCCTGTCCCCCACCTAAAACATGTTGGATAAATTACATGCTGGAAAAGGAACGTATCATTAAATGCCTCTAATAGGTTTATAAAATGTGATACATACCTGCTTTTATTTTATTCTTTGACCAGTCTATTTCTCTAAAGTACAACCCCCTCCCCCCTCCCCATTTGTGAATATAATACTTTCTGAGGGAAACATTATATCCGCCCAGTTTGTATTCCACTAAATCAGTATTCGATATGACTTTATTTTTTGGATGGACCTAAGATATTGCTACAATCACATACCGTTTTCTCTTTTTGAAAATCTTAGTTCGCCCATTTTACTTAACAGGCCATCAGCATTTGTATATATTTAAATATTAAAATATTTAACGGTGCATTATTTACAGTGCAGTTCAAAAAATTAAAACTAGTAGGCTATACAATTTCATCTGGTTGTGCAGGTAAACTTAGCCTATTGGACAGTTGTAATTCGAACCCGCCGATGACCTTTTCATCTCCCAAAGTAGTAAGTGAGAGTTCCGTTTTAGTATTATGAGTTAATGCATTTTTTTCCATGTAGTAGAGCTAAAGGTTGTAGTGATGCCTCTGAATGTAGTGTTCCATCCAACTCATTTTGTGCTATCATTTCTATTTCTTCCTAGTTATAATTACGACTAAGTGGTTTTGGTTGAAATTGTTTATTTTTAGGGTATGGTTTGTTCCTTCGTAGCTTGTTTAGTTCACGCTGTTGGACAGTTAGATCCTTTTGTACTATGCATCTGGATAGGTTGATTGTCATAGGTACAAATCTTTGAAAGCATTGTCTAAGACGTCTTTTCTGTGCTTTTGTATTATTAAATATATATATAGATTACACCACAAGATCCCGTTCATTACCATATTTTATCCATTAGAGGTAGTTAAATTTTAAAATTTTAATTGCGAGGCTTGCCGAGCATTTTAGAATTTTTAAATTTAACTATCGAGAGTGGATAAAATATGGTTATAAACGGGATAAAGTGGTGTAATCTTTTTCTCTAATGATAGATGATAAACACCGAGAATAGTATTCCGAAAAGATTTGGCGGGAAATAGCACGGGGCTTTATTCAACATATTTTGAATAAAGAAAATTTATCTAACGGGTAAAAACCAGTTTAAACTTGACATATCATTAGAGAAATAACCTTTAATGGCCTATTTTTGTGTGGATTTTGACTTCCCAACCCAAGCTTGGTTTTTATATCTATTTCAGTTACTCCAATAAAGTTGCATAATTCTTGTAATTGATTATAATTATAATCATTTCTTTCGGAGCTCCCTTCATCAGTAACCTCTGGTAAATTGAAAACTAGTAGTTTTTGGTCTTCGATTTTCCTGATTTCTTTCCGGACATCATCTTGCAATAATGATTTGATTACGGCTTTTATCGAGCTTACAAATAGGCTACTGAAGCAAGGGCATGTTACCCATAACTTGAAGTCATCACTGCAGAAGTTTTACGGTCGATATCACGATCTTGTGGACCACTATAGGGTATATGTTTCCCAGATGATCTTTCTCATTCTCACTAAAGTTTATTTTTCCTCTACTAGATTTGACTTTAATACTAGAGTTGACATGTTAAACACGGCAAGTGTATAATAAGGAACAGGAAATGCTTACTCTACCGGTGTAACTTATCTCACCGATGTTTTCTGTGTTGTTCAGTCTTCATTTTTCTTTTCTGTGGAGTGCTCATGTTGTGCCTTTGTTTGTTGGTTTTTCCAAAGTACCATTGTCTTTTGATTGTTCGTTTTAGACTGGGAACTTGGTTCTTACTTACTTTATTTCCTTAACTAAACGCGGTGTGATTGTACAAACTTCCTCTTTGATTTGAGTGCTCACTCCTACTCTCAATTGGGCCATATTATCTTTAATTTTAAGCAACCTGGTATTTGTAGTATCTTCAATGGAATTCCGCCGTGCGCGGTCCCGGCTTATGAATAGGCCCGCAGCATCCTCTGAGCTTGGAGTATTCCTAACAGAGGACCCCGAGGGAACCCCGGGATATAGAAATAGGACCTAGTATCTCCGGCTTGCGGGATGTGACCCCTCCTAAACGAAGGCTGACCCCGAGGGTCCCGGGATATAGAAATAGGACCCATTCCGTGGTTGTGCGGGATTAATAAATACACAACCCATCTTTCGGATGGGATGTAAACTCAGGTCCACGTGTTGGAAGAAATGCCACGCTTCCTTCACGTTAAAGAACCCTTGTAGCAAACTCTTTTTGGGGTGGTCCGTAGGTGATCGGCTACAAGGCTAAATCCCCCGCCCTTGACGATTTCACCCTACTTTTCCAGTGGCAGTCAGAATTTCACGTCCCATTGCCTTTCCATACCCCAAAGTGATTATGTTCTCGTCTTGATATAGCTGAAATATTGCTGAGTAGACGTTAAACAATATTCAAGTAATCAATCAATCAATCAATGGAATTCACCTTCCATATTTTGTCCCGTGTGGTGTCACCACTGCACTATCAGGTTTTGTACTCTGACGTCGTGATACCGGGAAAATTCAAGCACAAGGATCAATTTTTGAACATGCGTGAAATACCACTTTTCCCGCAACTTACCTGATAGTGCAGCAGCGACACCAATCGGAAAAAGCAGGAAGGTGAATTACATTGATTATTTTAACCCTGACATACTAGCTAAATTGTGCTACAGCCATTGCACGTCGAAGGTAAATTGTTTGAAATATCGGAGATTTTTGTCACAATAATTGAGCACGCTGAAAATATCACAAAAATTTGATAAATGAAGATTTTAAAACTTTTATCGAGCGAGATATATAAAAATTATGAATTTTTCAAATTTGAAAACGCAAGGCTTGCCGAGTGTTCCAAGAGTTTTATCTAATTTAAATTATAACTATCGAACTGTGAACAATATCGTATCTCACAAAAATGTTTCTCTTATGAAGTAAAGGCGATATTTTGACCATAAGAATTGCCCTCATTTCCTTGTGATGAGAGATAAATATTTTTTTAGCTTGAGGTCAACAGAGATGGTAGCTTTACTCTTGCTGTCACAATAGTATATTCTGAAGAAAACAAAATAACGTTACGTTGGTTGTTATTGAATAACAACCAATAAATGACTGAGAACAACCTTCCTCCCACAGAGTAGAAACACATTTCTCTAATTTCTAGCAAATTAAACCAACGCCTGACCGGTGTGATAAAAATATTTCTCATCTCTAGAGAGATGGAGAACGACTCACAAGAAATTTCATGCCGAATATATTCGGAACATAATCCTCGATTTTTAACATTATGTCATTAGAGAAACATTTTCTACAACTTAGACACGTTAGTTATGAATTTTGTCACATCTTGTTAAATAAATTTTCTAATGTTTAAAAACTCGCCAAACATTTGCAAAATTTATTTAAATCAAAGTGAGAAATTTAATTATCAACTTAGTTCTCGTTGTAGAAACAACATTTCTTACATTTTTGTACACAGATCAGGGAACACGAACAAGAAGCAGAAATAAGAGAAAAACAAATCTTCTCTTTTGGTGTTTAAATATTTCAGTAAATGCGTTGTTTATTTAATAGGCGTTACTGACCGGGTGGTTCCTTTCACAAAAATATACAACACAAGTATAAAGAAGACACTGAGAAAAAGAGTCACACTACTGCATACCATATCTCTGAATCTGGCAGTGAGGCACTCAGTTCAATCTGACTGCGTTTGGATTCTAATTTTTTCATTTTTTGACATAATTTTATGTGTAATCTTCCAAATTACGTTTTTTTATTATTCGTGATGGTGGTCTTGCAGTAAATACGTGTATTGGGTTTTATTCGTATGTCTGATATGTTATAGAGAATAACTAAATACCGAGGTTACTGTGAATTTACTTTCTGCATATGCGCATTTCGACAACTTATGTCTCTTCAGTGACTTCAGAGAAATGAGATAGAGAACATGGAGTTATTGGAGACAAAAAAAAACAAAAAACAAAACAAAACAAAAAACAAACAAAAAAAAACCCAAAAACGTTCTATTCTTCTAGAGAATTTCGCTAGTGCCGGTAACAAACCAGGCTGCCTCAAGTTTCTATCGTTGTCTAATTTTGTATTTTGGCTTTTAGGGTTTTTGCTGTGAAATTCAATGACAGATTGCGGTCTGTAATTGAAATTTTCAGTCTTTGTTTAATGTTAACATATTTATTGTTACTACAAGTAACATGCACCATAGATTTTAATTGGTTTTGTGTACGGGTTAGACATTTACAATAACCGATCAGCTATCCAAAAGATATTTCAATCATATTCTAACTGGCTGTGTGACGGGTGCCATGCGTGGAGCAAATCATGCTTACCCTTCCGGAGCGCCTGATGATACCTCAGTTTTTATAGGGGTTCACACTGCTACTGCTTTAGTTTTGTGGCGTTTTTGTTGATTTTTGTTTGTTTGTTATGTCTTTGTGATACTGTCTCAATTCGTTTATATATCTCACAGAGTAGTGAAATAATTGGCATTTTAAACGGAAGTGTTCAGTGGTTTCCATTAATTTGAGCGAGAAATAAATCATTTCAGTATTGTTTCAATCAGATAATTAATACAATAACAAGAAGAAATAAATGTCAATTATTTTTAATTAGTGCAGTAAAGAAACGTTTTCTTATTGTGAGCAGATCTATGTCACTTATTACAATTCTTTTTAGGGTTTCAGTACAATAAAAGTTAGCCTTATCACCTATTGCCTTACATACCATCTGCAGTTTCTATTTTATCAATTCATATCGTACTTGTTAGATCCGTCTTTATGTCAATATATACAATTATGATGACCTTACTGAAGGAAATGTTGGGAAACACAAAATATTTAAATCCATTTTTTGTTGTTTCAGACTTCAAAAATGCAGTTGAAACCGTCTGAAATATATTTCAGTCAAGATGAAATTAACAATCACTTTGATAAAACAAGTATGCATAGGTTTACCAATTTAGGAGACACTTTGGATGATCTAGTTGAAGGCCGATGCAGCATATACAATATACCAACTATCAGTGTCATGAGAAGAAATGACAGATGGGTGACTGCCGACAATAGGCGGCTCTGGGTGTTCCGTCATCTTGAAAAACTTGGTAAATGTTCAACAATACCTGTGAGGGAAACATGGTATATTGATTCACGAAAGCTTAATTCTTCAAACGGTGGACGCACTGTGCGATTTTATTATGGAAAGTACGCTAGGGGCATTTGGCATCATCAGGTAAGAAGTATTGATCCAGGTGAACCATCCACTAAAGAAGTTTTTACCAATTCAAATACTACAACAAGTGGTGTATCTTCGCAACAGACATTTGATTTTGTCCAAACGAGACACAAATTAAGTACAGCCAATATAGACTTGGATTTTAACACATATCATTCGAGACCATCCACGCCGCCTACACCACATCAAAATACAAGCTTATTGTCCTGGGGCAGTTTGAAAGAGTGTTGTATTTTATGAGGACACTTACCTACTAACACAAAGTAGTATTAAACCCAGTATCTTGTGATATATGTTCCCCAGATACCTCATCATTGACAATTGAATAAATATGATAAAAAGTAATTAGTAAGAGCCTATTATTTTATATATTTAAAATAAAATTCTCCTGATTTCTTGAATACCGAGGAAAACGACTTGCCTACCAGATAGTGTGCAGTTAAAAAAGCACTTATTTAATTTAGTTTTTAGATGAAGAACAAAGAATGTGTTTCATTATAGTAACCTCTCCTTGACCTTTACCCCATTTCCTTTCTTTTTCATACTTACCATGTATTCGAAGGTGTTTTGTTTTCTGTAAAGTTATGTAATATTCTTTGATTTGTTTATTTCTGTTTTTATCCTCATTTGTTATAAATATAGTTTATAATTAAGCCAATATAAATGTTTTACTTTGTAGAATTAAAACAACCTGTCTGAATTATTCTTTAAAGACAACCATATGTAACCAATTAAATTTCGAATTAAGATTTTTTTTTTTTGCAGTATAGTGTAGCAGTACATTGTCTCCTATGGAGAGTTGGGGTATAACTCATCAAAAATAAATTGGCTGGTACAAATTACGAACTTAGTGTGTTTATTTTAAAACAATGTGACAAATATGGACGAGTGAAACGTTTCATCCACTCAGTCTAAGGGTAATAATTTATTTAAAAATCAGTGTATCAGAGCAATATGGGCATATGACCTCTCACTTGTTGAGATCAAACAATGTTTCTATACCTGAAATATGAAATGATTGTATCTGACAACATGAAAATAACTAGGCTAGAACTGTTTTTTTTAAATACAAGTGTGGATCGTATTGCAAGGCAATACAGAAGTCCCCTACCTGTGGAATAATTCAGTATACCAGCAAAACAAGTTAAAGAAGAAAAGTTTTCCGAGCCCAAGGCCTATGACTTCGTCAAAAATCAATGGACCCAACCCATACTCAAACTTGATCAGTAACCCATAGTAGTTGATTAACAATGCAAATATCAGCTTAATATCTGAAATGGTCCGGAAAACCTATATTTTATCAAAATTTTCTAAGTCCAAGGCATAACTCCGTCCAAATCAATGGACCGGAACCAAACTCAATCTTGATCTGTAAACCATAGTGGTAGACTCACATAGCAAATTTTAGCTTCATATCTGGAATGGTTTAGAAAAAAAGTCTGGAAAACCTATATTTTACCAAAACTTTCTAAGTCCAAGGCCAATAAATCCGTCAAATATCAATGGAATGGAATCAAACTCGAAGTTGATCTGTAACTCATTATGGTAGACTCACATAGTAAATATTAGCTTAACATCTGGAAGGGTTTAGAAAAAAAGTCCGGAAAACCTATATTTTACCAAAATTTTCTAAGTCAAAGGCCCATAACTCAGTCCAAAATCAAAGGACCAGAACCAAACTCGAACGTGATCTGTAACCCATAATGGTAGACTCACATAGCAAATATTAGCTTCATATCTGAAACGGTTTCGAAAAAAAAGTCCGGAAAACCTATATTTTACCA
>MJUU01016296.1:63490-74302 GCA_002080025.1 Modiolus philippinarum | reverse complement strand
TCTTTATAAACAACATGTAGAAATATTTGTTAGATGTGTTGGTGGGATTTAATTGAAATACAGGAAAGTGTTGTCAATATATTCAGTGTAAAATTTATAAAAGTTAATATTGACAATAATTTACAATGTTAGATTGTGTTTTTGAAAAGATAACTTTCTTTTGTTTTGACTCCCTCCGATTTTTGATTTCTAATATCAGATAACTGTTCGTCACTAGTTTTATTTCAAATCAATAAAAATACTTAGCTTGTAATTCTTCAGTATTACAGTAAAACCTTTTATAATGTTGCATTACTTCCCGTAAAAATGGTCTATAATCTTTCATACTAGTGTTATCAATCGGTAATTCTATCATTTGTTTTATTATCTTATTAGTCTGTTTACAAATATAAAAACATATGCATAAGGTGCGAAATTCGACAATTTCTTATCAATTGCACCTTTCATCCCCACCCGACCAAAAAAAAAATGAAACTAATTAACAAAGTTTCAAGAGTTGTAGAGAAAAAATAAGTGGTATACAGACAACAAATTTGCCCACAAAAACAGTTTCCGATAGAACTATGTCGAAAGCAATACAAACATTGGTCTTGCAGACCAGCTTAGGGCTTCAATGGACGAAGTTGTGCCTACAAAACAGTTATGAAAAAAGAAATATAAAAATTTTGCTATAAACCAGCTTCGGTCAGAGCTATGTATGAGAGAAAAAACTTCAAAATTAGAATACTAGTACATTTAATTACCCAATTGTAATTCAAATGTATTAGTCTTTGTCCGAAATTGCATTTTTGAGTTGATATTTCAACAGGTAATTGGTAATCTAATGGGTACCGGTACATATTGTGTTTCCTTTGCCAATTCCTTTCGCACTGTAATGAAGACACATTTCTCCAAAATTGTATATAATAAGAAATAGAGGCTCAGAGACTGAGACTGTATCGCTCACCTGACAAAATGCTTCTATGTCATGCATGACCAAAAATAATGTTTTTTACCAATGAAGTCTAATGTTCAGTGATGTTCTCCATTGGCTCCCGTGTTTATTGTCTGATCCTATTGAAATGAGTAACCTTTACAAAGGACCTTCTATACATCATTTCAATACAGTTTAGTTAAATTTGCTAGTTTCAGAGAAGATGATGAAAAGGATGATTTTCTCATAGGCTCCAATGTTAAACTATGTTTCATGTTGGTTGCCATGTTTTTCGTCGAAACAAAATGAAATAAGTCATTCTTGTAAAGCACCTTTCAAGTTTGATTGAATTTGCTTCAGTGATTTCTTAGGAGAAAATGAAAATGTGATTTTACAATAGGGTCCAATGTAAAACCCAACTTCCGCGCTGGCGGCCATGTTTTTTGTCGAATCAGAACCAAATAAGTAATCTTTGATTATATATATATCATTATTCCTTCGAATTTAGAGCAGAAGGTGAAAATGTGATTTCCCATAGTGTCCAATGTTGTAATTTGTTCTTTGTTGGCATCAATGTTTTTTATCGGATCAAAAAGAAATGAACAATCTTTGTTAAGGACCTTTAGAACATCATTCTTGTAAAGTTTGGTTGAATTAGCTTCAGCGGTTTCAGGGGAGAAGATGAAAATGTAACTTTTCCCATAGGGTCCAATATTAAACGCAAGTTCTGCGCTGGTGGCTATGTTTTTGTCGGATTGGAACGAAATGAGCAATCATTGTAAAGGACCTTTAGTACATCATTCTTGTAAAGTTTGGTTGAATTTGCTTCTGGCGGAAAAGATGAGAAGTTGTATGTTAATCCTAAGTTTCGCGATGGTGGCCATGTTTTTTGTCGGATCGGATCAAAATGAGCAATCTTTATAAAGGACCTTTAGTTCATAATTCCTGTAATGTTTTGTTGAATTTGCTTCAGCGTTTTCGCAGGAGAAAATGAAAATGTAATTTTCCCATAGGGTACAATTTAAAACTATGTTCCGTGCGGGCAGCCATGTTTTTTTATCGGATCCGAAGGAAATGAGCAATCTTTGTGTAAGGCCTTGAGTACATCATTTCTTTAAAGTTTGGTTGAATTTGCTTCAGTGGTTTCAGAGGAGAAGACAAAAATCTGATTTTCCCATAGGGTTCTATGTTTAACTGTTCCATGCTGGCAACTATGTTTTTTATCATATCGGAACAAAATGAGCAATCTTTGTTTAATACCTTTAGCACATCATTCCTGTAAAGTTTGGTTGAATTTGCTTCAATGTTTTAAGAGAAGAAGATGAAAATATGATTTTCCTCATAGGTTCGAATGTTAAACGTAAGTTCCGCGTTCGCTGCCATGTTTTTTATCGGATCGGAACGAAATGAGCAATCTTTGTTAAGGACCTTTAGTACATCATTCCTGTTAAGTTTGGTTCAATTTGCTTCTTTGGTTTCAGAGGAGAAGATGATGTTTTTTCATTGAACAATCCTCAATTTAAGGATAACCTTCAGCTTAAAGAATGGTCTAGAATAAACGACGCGTGTGAGGATCGAACCCTCGCAGCGGTGTCAAGCCTCGTGATCTAAGTCCAGTGCCTTAACCACTCGGCCACACCGCTTCATACGAATAAAGAAACAAATCTGTTAAAAGTGGCGCATAATTAATGCCCATAGGCATCCCTATTGTCTGCTGGAAACCTTCCTCCAAATTCTACACATATATATTATCAATCAAGAATACGGGACTTTCGAGATAGGAACTCTGCTGAATACTGTTGTGAACTTAATACAACTGATTCATCTATTCATGAAATATCTCCAGGATATATATGGTCTGATGAGTCAACTTCCCTTGTCCAAGAGGCATTAATTTCACAAGAAATGCAAAGTCAAATTGATTCAGATTTTTCCCATATGTTCAATGTTAAACCAAAGTTCTGCGCTGGCGGCCATTCTTTTTATCGGATTGAAACTAAATGAGCAATCTTTGTAAAGGACATTTAGTATATCATTCCTGTAAAGTTTGGTTAAATTTGCTTCATTGATTTCATAGGAGAAAATGAAAATGTGATTTTCCCATAGGGTCCAATGTTAAACTATGTTCTGTGCTGGCAGCCATGTTATTTATCGGATCGGACAAAATTAGCAATCCTTGTTAAGGACCTTTAGTACATCATTCCTGTAAAGTTTGGTTGAATTTCCAAAGTGGTTTGAGATGAGAAGATGAGAATGTGATTTTGTCCATAGGGTTTAATGTTAAACAGGTTTGGAATAAGCCAATTGGGATACTATATCCCAATTGGGATATTTTATCCCAATTGGGATATACGACTAGTTATTTCTTAATTATATTTCAGGTGTTTAATGTCGCATCATCATAACTGAAAATTATAAATCTATAGGGTTAGAGCTTTTTGGGGATATACTTCTGTTGTCAAAAGGATGCTGCAAATTTTCTGCAGATCGATTTATGATTAAAAAAAATTAGTCACTTTGATTTTTAGATAACGTAGGCTTTAAGGAAGTAACAACCGTTTTTTGCCGCTTCTCTCAAGGAAAGCTCTATCGGCATTTGAATTAAGCAAACCGTGGTACTTTGAGGAAGACAGTTTTTGATTATCAGAGAAATGAAAGAGGGAAAAAAAGTCAAATTAAAATGACTTTTGATTTCTTCTAGAGTTTTCTCCCGTTGACCATATATCAAAACACGCTATGAATGTTGGGTTGAACTTCAAAATCTTTGAATATGTTTTACAAACTAAACATCAGTTCAATTAAGTTGTATTTTCACAGACGTCTCGCGTCTCCTGCCTTGAAAATTTAACCAGTTACAATCGTGATGATCTTTAATTTTGACAGAAAAAAATGTATGATTTTATGTTCTTAAAATGTCTCTGCTGATGAAATGCAGCATCAACGAAAAGATGATGATATATCATTGTATGACGTAAACCATAAAGTTTCTCATGTTTTTTGTTTCATTACGCGCCATTTCAATTTGAAGAAATAATCCATAAAAAACTGACCAAATATCCCAATAGGGATATAACGATATATCCCGATTGGGATATGGTATCCCAATTGGGCTTATCCCCAACCTGTTAAACTGTGTTCCGTGCTGGCAGCCACGTTTTTCTATCATATAGGAACAAAATGTGTACACTTTGTTCAAGACCTTTAGTGCATCATTCATGTAAAGTTCAATTAAATTTGCTTCATTGGTTTCAGAGGAGAAGATGAAAATGTGATTTTCTCATTAAGTCCAATGTTAAACTATATCCCATGCTGGGCCACATTTTTTATCGGATCAGAACAAAATGAGCAATCTTTGTTAAGGACCTTTAGTACATCATTCCTAAAAAGTTCCTATGATTTTTCCGTTAGGGTCAGATGTTAAACCTAAGTTCTTCGCTGGCAACCATGTTTTTTTTCATCGGATGGGGACGAAAAAAGCAATCGTTGTTTAGGACCTTTAGTACATCATTCCTGTAAAGTTTGGTTAAATTTGCTTTTGTGGTTTCAGAGGAGAAAATGAAAATTTGATTTTTCCCATAGGTCCAATGTTAAACCGAAGTTCTGCACTGGCGGCCATGTTTTTATCGGATCGAATCAAAATGAGCAATCTTTGTAAAGGACCTTTCGTACCTCATTCCTGTAAAGTTTGGTTGAATTTGCTTCAGTGGTTCCAGTGGAGAAGTTGAAAATGTGATTTTTCCCAATGGGTCAAATGTTAAACTATGTTCCGTGGCTGCGGCCATGTTTTTTATCGGATCGAAACAAAATGAGCAATCTTTGTAAAGGACATTTAGTACATCATTCCTGTAAAGTTTGGTTGAATTTGCTTTGGTGGTTTCAGAGGAGAAGATAAAAATGTGATTTTCTCAAAGGTCAAATGTTCAATTCTGTTCCATGTTGGCGGCCATGTTTTTTATCGGATCGGAACAAAATGAGCAGTCTTTGCTAAGGACTTTCAATACATCATTCCTGCAAAGTTTAATTGAATTTGCTTCAGTGGTTTCAGGGGACAAGATGAAAATGTGATTTTTCCAATAAGGTCCAATGTAAAACCTAAATTCAGCACTAGTGGCCATGTTTTTTATCGGATCGAACGAATGAGAAAACTTTGTAAAGGATCTTTAGTACAATATCCCTGTAAAGTAAGGTAGAATTTGCTTCAGTAGTTTTAGAGGAGAAGATGAAAATGTGAAAAGTTACAGACAATGGACGACAGACGCCAAGTGATGGCAATAGCCCAAACTAACACTTTGGGTCAGGTGAGCTAAAAATGATGTTTGCAGTTTTTTTTATTTCACCATTCGATATATATATATTGATGTTTTTTCATTCAACAACCAATGAACGAAAAAGCGTTGTTATATTGCTTGGTTTACCATATATTTGTGAAGACTTTGTCTCATATGCATTTACTGCATATCCCTTCATTAGTCCCCGAGGGTATTCACCAACCAATTAGCCAGTACTTCGGTGCTGGTTGGAAAACCGATTTTATTTCAAAACTTGCAATATATAAATTTTAGGAAATTTGGTTAAAATCTAAGGAGTATCTCTCTGTCCTTAGCAGATTTTGGCTTTACATTTAGATCACTTTGGTTATTTGTTCTCTGTCAGTTTCTAAACATTTTTGATTCTATGGTCTTCCAAACATTTAGATTTTATCTGCACTGATGAGACATAATTTGTCGAAATGCGCATATGCAGAAAGTAAATTCACAGTAACTTCGGTATTTAGTTGTTTGTTACCACTGGGTCGATGCCACTGCTGGTGGACTGTTAGTCCCCGAGGGTATTCACCAGCCCAGTAGTCAGTACTTCGGTGCTGACCCGAAAGCCGATTATTTTTGAAACCTTTACAATATCTAAAATTTTGTAAATTTTATTGAAAACTAAGGAGTATCTCCCTCATGCAAAGCTCTGTCCTTAGCAGATTTTGGCTTTACATTTAGATCACTTTGGTTATTTGTTCTCTGTCAGTTTCTAAACATTTTTGATTCTATGGTCTTCCAAACANTTTGTTTTGAGAAAGACTCGGATAGAGTTGAAATATAAACAGTATTTATACTAGTGCTATTCACATTGTTCATACTGAAAGTTTATAAATTAACCACATTGTGTGTATCTGTTTAGATCTAGCACAATAGGGATTTTGTCTTTACTATTTGGACTTTATTGGTAATTTGATCTCTATCACATTTTGCACATTTTGGGGTGTAAGGATTTCCAAATGTTTTGATTTGATCTGCACTGGAGAGGCATAATTTGTCGAAATATGCATATGCAGAATCTAGATTAACAGTATGTTCGGTATTGTGTAATTTACATCTTAAAAAAAAGTAAATTCACAGTGACTTCGGTATTTAGTTATTTGTTACCACTGGGTCGATGCCACTGCTGATGGACTGTTAGTCCCCGAGGGTATTCACCAGCCCAGTAGTCAGTACTTCGGTGCTGACCCGAAAGCCGATTATTTTTGAAACCTTTACAATATCTAAAATTTTGTAAATTTTATTGAAAACTAAGGAGTATCTCCCTCATGCAAAGCTCTGTCCTTAGCAGATTTTGGCTTTACATTTAGATCACTTTGGTTATTTGTTCTCTGTCAGTTTCTAAACATTTTTGATTCTATGGTCTTCCAAACATTTAGATTTTATCTGCACTGACGAGACATAATTTGTCGAAATGCGCATATGCAGAAAGTAAATTCACAGTAACTTCGGTATTTAGTTGTTTTGCATAGCTCAGTTGATTTTGTCTTTACTATTTGGACTTTATTGGTAATTTGATCTCTATCACATTTTGATCATTTTTGGGTGTAAGGATTTCCAAGTGTTTTGATTTGATCTGCACTGAAGAGACATAAGTTGTCGAAATATGAATATGCAGAATCTAGATTAACAGTATGTTCGGTATTGTGTTATTTACATCTTACATATCCAAGTTTTTTTGTAAATACAGATATTGGAGAATCTGTAAGGTCGTTCTATATTCAAGTCTGATTCTCGAAATTGAATAAGATGGACTACTTTCAATTACCATTCATGACAAACGAGATGATTTAAATTTCTGTATCGTTAATTTCCCATCCCTTAGTAGAAGCGGTGTGACAGCCCCGCATACGACGTATATGTATATCAGCTGATACAATATGATAAAGCATATTTCAAGTACGATGACCTTACTAACCCCAAGAATAAATTAAAAGCCTGCAAATTCTATGGTCGCCAACACGAATTAGTTGAGTAGTGTAATGTAACCATATCGTATCTTGCAACAGAAAGTTTTACATTTGACAAGATCTAACATTGAGTCGTTTTAACTGAATTAAATATGGATTCTTAAAAATTCCAAAGATCTCTTGAACAGCTATCCTCAACCAGTCTTACCCATTGCCATAGCATTCAAACTTTTGACTTTTCTACTCTTTATACAACCCTGCCACAAATAAACTGAAAACAGTAATTGCAGATTTAATACGTGAATGTTTCTACACTAAACATGGAAAACGAAGATAAACCTACATGTATTTAGTTATGGGGAAAGACAAGACATATTTTGTTAAGAACCACACTGATTCAAACAAGAAGTACACTGAGACTGAGAGACTGACGTAATCAAAATGTTAGAATTCTTGATCGACAATATTTTTTGTCGAATTCGGAGGTCGTGTTTTCTAACAGACAATGGGAACTAACTGTGCGTCGCTTTTAGCTGACCCTTTTCCTTTACTCCTACGAGGCCAAATTTTTACAAGGGCTTACACAAAGAATACAAAAACATTTAGCCCAGTCCTTTAATTTCAGCTTCCTCTACATAGACGATGTACTTTCTCTTAATAATCCTAAATTCAAGGATTATATACACCAGATCTATCCCAAGAGCTTGAAATTCAAGAAACGACTGATACACCTACTTCAGCTTCGTACCTAGATCTTTTATTGTATATTGACGAAGATTGACTTTAGAAATCTAAGCTACATGACAAGCATGGTGATATTAATTCCCCAATTGTGAACTTTCTCTTTCTTTTCAGCAATATGCCTACCTCTCTAGCCTACGGAATTTACATTTCACAGGTGATTCGTTACTTTCGAGCGAGTAGTTTGTACAGTGATTTTTTGGACAGAGCAAAAACTCTAAAAGTCAGGGATTTGTTCAACCTATGTTAATTTCATCCCTCATGAAATTCTATGGCAGTCACCATAACATCATTGAAAGATATGAGGTGTCAGTATCCAAAATGAAAGTGGAAATTTTCAACTAGATTCACGTCTTCCCGGATTTGACTACCGATTTTGACAGTTTCCTAGATTGACTCACTCACAGTGTGACGGGTATTGTTAACAGAGCAGGACATGCTTACCCTTCCGGAGCACCTGATATGTCACTCTCAGTTTCACTAGAGTTCTCACTGTGAGTGCCTTTGTTATGAATGCTGTGATTTCTATTTCTGTGCATTGTATCTGTCTAACGTCATTGTTTTCTGTGTCTTAAGTCATTGTTTTCTGCATTCTCGTTTTGGCTATGTCTTTGTAGTTCGAATTTTGTAATTATAGTCCTTTGTTCCTTCGGTATTTTACTGCCGTTGTTTCATATACACTATCGGGTTGACCTGTTCATGGCTACAATTTAAACTGTGAACATATCTGAACAAAAATCACGATTTCGTAAGTTGTAACAAAAAATGCAATTGTGGGCTACTGCGCTGATACCTTTGTAAAGAAAAGAAATACGTGAGGAAGGCATCACGTAAATTTCGTTATGAATAATGTCTGTATGGATTTATATAGATAAGATAAATATTACACGATGGGAAATATCAAATGTAATATTGTCCAAAATAAATAGTGGGTAAAACCGGTTTTTAAAGCTCACTAAATCCCCTACCGTTGCCAGCTACGTGTCAGCTAGAAGCTCAACAGTAATTGCTATTATTGAAAGGTAGACAGTGAAAGGAAATACTGATCCCAGTATTCATTTCTGCTGAAATACATGATGGTTATATTATCAAGCAATGCATGAAATTAAGACTCTGACCTAGTGTCCCTAGCGCCACAGTGTTTTGCTAACAGACTAAGCTCTTTGAGCTACCCGATACATGTAGGAAAGCAGAGATCACTCCTTGATCTATCTCTCTAGTCATTTTAGTTATTGAAAGTGTTTCTTGTCCGCTTTGTTTTAATATGAACGGTTGTATTTTTCTCCAGTTACATTGGACATGCATCAGCGCATAAAAGCATTGAACAGCTTATTAATTATTCAAACAATAACTCAGTCTGCAGCTATATACTTCGATTTCTTCATGGTAGTTTTGATTATCAGCGTTCTCAAGGAAAACCTGCCGCTTTGTCTGAACTATAAATTCTTTTATTTTTTTATTGAAACGGCATGAGTAGACAAAAGGCAATTCAGGAAAACAGTACCTTATCGGTGGGCTGATCTGTTCAATTCCTCTGGCAGAAGATCCTATGTTACCAACTACAGCCAATTTGATTCAAGGTATCTATGACAAATATATTCTTCAAATTATAATGACAAAGTACATGTGTAATTTGTTTTACAACAGCTCATGATGGAATTCTTGTAATTAATGACATATGTATTGAATATTGCAACGAAAAATGAAATAAGAATATCATGATTTCAGTACTAAATACTGTTTCACTCTATTGCTAAATGTGCAGTATAGAAGTAAATATTATTCAATGTAAAAATAAGAAAAAAAACATTTTGGTCAATGCCCTCGCATCTCTCTAGACCAGTAGGTGTAATAATTCATAGGATGTAAGTGATATTTTATGAAGAACTCATGATATTCCAAATGTATTCGTTTTCAAATTGCAAACATCGATCAAAAATGCAAAGTATAATATCATAAATATCAACAAACTTTTGTGTCTCAATTATTTCACAAAGAACATAAAAATATAATCAGTTTCTCCTTCTTATGAAAATTCTTGCATTACAATGTATATTATTATATATGATTACAATTTGATTAATTCTATTACATAAAATATTGTTATTTTTAAACCGATAAAGAAAAAATCAAAAAGTCCGTTATATTTCGTTATATTTATATACATATATGTAATCGTCGTCCGGATTTGACTTAACCCTAGATTGACTCCCTGACAGTGAATATCCTTACGGAGAACTTTTATTGAAGTCCGCAAAATAATCTTGACCACTGTTTCAAAAAAATGTCTTTCATTTGCAACGACTTAAGTTTGTCATAACAAATTTTCAAGGAAAGAATACAAATTGGTCTTCTCCAAACAAATCTACACTAAGTTTAGTTCTATCCCTGCTATTAGAAAATATATGTAGGGACAAAGTAGGTCAATTTTAGATATTCCTTTTTCAAAGTAAACAAAAATCTGTATGTCATCGTCATTTATCTGCCATTTCTCTATTTCGAACGAAGATATAAGTACATTTTCATAGGCAGAGAACAAGCATACTTTGTGAAATACGACTCAAAATCACAGAAAAAATACAAAGATGAAGAAATAACTAAATACCGAAGTTACTGTGAATTTATTTTCTGCATATCCGCATTTCGACAACTTATGTCTCTTCAGTGCAGATAAAATCTAAACTTTTGGAAGACCATTAACTCAAAGATGTTCAAAACTGAAAGAGAACAAATAACCAATATGATCTAAATTTAAAGCCAAAATCAGCTAAGGACAGAGCTTTGCATGAGGGAGATACTCCTTAGTTTCAACAAAATTTACAAAACTTTAGATATTGCAAAATTTCAGATATAATCGGCTTTCGGGTCAGCACCGAAGTACTGACTACTGGGCTGGTGAATACCCTCGGGGACTAACAGTCCACCAGCAGAGGCATCGACC
>MJUU01016296.1:44237-62142 GCA_002080025.1 Modiolus philippinarum | reverse complement strand
AGTGGTAACAAATAACTAAATACCGAAGTTACTGTGAATTTATTTTCTGCATATGCGCATTTCGACAACTTATGTCTCTTCAGTGCAGATAAAATCTAAACTTTTGGAAGACCATTAACTCAAAGATGTTCAAAAACTGATAGAGAACAAATAACCAATATGATCTAAATGTAAAGCCAAAATCAGCTAAGGACAGAGCTTTGCATGAGAGAGATACTCCTTAGTTTCAACAAAATTTACAAAACTTTAGGTATTGCAAGATTTCAGATATAATCGGCTTTCGGGTCAGCACCGAATTACTGACTACTGGGCTGGTGAATACCCTCGGGGACTAACAGTCCACCAGCAGAGGCATCGCCCCAGTGGTAACAAATAACTAAATACCGAAGTTACTGTGAATTTATTTTCTGCTTATGCGCATTTCGACAACTTATGTCTCTTCAGTGCAGATAAAATCTAAACTTTTGGAAGACCATTAACTCAAAGATGTTCAAAACTGAAAGAGAACAAATAACCAATATGATCTAAATGTAAAGCCAAAATCAGCTAAGGACAGAGCTTTGCATGGGGGAGATACTCCTTAGTTTCAACAAAATTTACAAAAATTTAGATATAACAAGATTTCAGATATAATCGGCTTTCGGGTCAGCACCGAAGTACTGACTACTGGGCTGGTGAATACCCTCGGAGACTAACAGTCCACCAGCAGAGGCATCGACCCAGTGGTAACAAATATCTAAATACCAAAGCTACTGTGAATTTATTTTCTGCATATTCGCATTTCGACAACTTATGTCTCTTCAGTGCAGATAAAATCTAGACTTTTGGAAGACCATTAACTCAAAGATGTTCAAAACTGAAAGAAAACAAATAACCAATATGATCTAAATGTAAAGCCAAAATCAGCTAAGGACAGAGCTTTGCATGAGGGAGATACTCCTTAGTTTCAACAAAATTTACAAAAATTTAGATATTGCAAGATTTCAGATATAATCGGCTTTCGGGTCAGCACCGAAGTACTGACTACTGGGCTGGTGAATACCCTCGGGGACTAACAGTCCACCAGCAGAGGCATCGACCAAGTGGTAAAAAATAACTAAATACCGAAGTTACTGTGAATTTATTTTTCTGCATGTGCGCATTTCGACAACTTATGTCTCTTCAGTGCAGATAAAATCTAAACTTTTGGAAGACCATTAACTCAAAGATGTTCAAAACTGAAAGAGAACAAATAACCAATATGAAGAAGTGATAAATGCGAGTTTTCGATCGACAATATGTTTGTCCAGTTTGGAGGACTTGTTTTTCAACAGACCATTGGAATTCCAATAGGCACAAACTGTGCACCTCTTTTAGCCGATCTGTTTCTCCACTCTTATGAGGCTGAATTCATTGAAGGGCTTCTTCAAAATAAAGACAAAAATTGGCCCAGTCCTTTAATTTCAGCTTTTGTTATATAGATGAAATTTTATCATTAAACAACCCTCGCTTTGGTGATTTTCTTCATCTTATTATCCAAAAGAGCTTGAAATTAAGGATACTACAGACACTTCCACATCGACTTCGTTCCTTGACCTTCATCTTGATATTGACAACAGAGGTACATTACAAACTAGCCTGTATGACAAACGCGATGACTTCACTTTTCCAATAGTCAACTTCCCTTTTCTTTGTAGCAACATTCCAAAAGCACCAGCATATGGAGTTTACATTTCACAAGTCACTCGCTACTCAAGGGCTTGTGGTCGTTACAGTGACTTCCTTGACAGAGCTCAGTTGCTTACAAATAGACTACCGGATTCGACTTTACCACCGGAGTTGACATGTTCAACACGGCGGGTGTCTTATAATAAGCAGGAAATGCTTACTCTACCGGTACAACGGCCTGATCTCACCCGTGGTTTTTTATTGGGTCCGTGGTGTTCATCTGTATGTATGTCTTCATTTTTCTTTTTTGTCTCGTACTCAAGTGGTGTCCTTGTTTCTCAGTGTGTCTGATTTTGCCATTGTCCACGGATTGTTCATTCTTTTGATTGACGGTTCGGTTCTAACTTACTTTACCTTTCTTTGAGAAGACTTGGTGCATGCATAATATAACTTAAATGGCTTCCGTTTGATAGTCTATCTGACATTTTATTGTCATTTCAGAAAAACGCCACAATGACTGTTTTCAAATTGTTTTCGGATAGAAATGTCCATTTAGATGATTTTAAAACATTTTCAAGGAACATAGAAACTTCCAAATTTTAGGAAAAACTCGAGTTTTTATTTCGATTCAGTTGGATACATTCCAACTAATTAATTGAAGAATCAGTTAAAATCTGGATATTCGTACCATATTTCCCATAAAAAGCTTGAAAAATACCATTAAGGGCTTCATATTCAGACTTATCATCATGCCTAATTTTATACCTTTAGCTTTCCACATGTTTTCTTGGTAAAACTTTAAAAGTTGGTGTTGCATATGTTTTGGCAAACCCTTTATTTTTTCATGCATTAATAGAATGTTTAGAACGAGTTTTTAACAGATTCTCAATGATTAAAATCATCAAATCTTAACCATGTATAAACTCTGTTTAACACAACTTGCACTCATTATTGGAATATTTTATTCTTATTTGTTTCATTTACGTTAAATTTTCTATGAGAACTTGAGAACATTTTGTTTTTATTTTGGATGCAATGCTTGTCACAGATTATTTAAAGTGATTGTCAATATTTGAGAAACCGCATTTTACATTAAACCTTTTTCCTGTAGAATCTATCGAATAAATAAACACTTATTAATTTTGAATCTGTACATTGTTGCTAAGATATCATCCAAGTGTAGTCAGAAATGTGAATTGAGTTCTATTCATATTTTTGCAAAGATATCAAATTACATGGAGCAATGAACTGATGATTGCTGTACAGTGCCAGAAGGGAAGTAAGAGTGATCGTTTAATGTTCGTGTAGTGAAGTCGTTGAGACTTTAAAATACCTCAAATAGTGTGTATTTTGTAAGGTTATGAAAAAGAAAGGAAATGGGGTAAATGTCAAGGAGACAACATCCCATGTCCAGGTTAAAACGACCCAAAACAATTTTGTTATTTTATGAAACTAAATCAGCAATAAAGAGGAATTTCTAAAGTTTCAGTTTTATCATCTATCACTTAATTTCAGAAAACAACATGCAGCTTAAACCATCTGAAATATACTTTAGTCAAGCCGAAATTAACAACCACTTTAGCAACAGAAGTCGCCACAGAAATACAAATGTTGGAGAAACTCTTGATGATTTAGTTGAAGGAAAATGTAAAGTCAGTGATATACCTACTATAAGTGTTATGAAAAGAAATGATCGGTGGGTGACAGCGGACAACAGGAGGCTCTGGGTGTTCCGAAATCTCGAAAAATTAGGAAAATGTTCGGTTATCCTTGTAAAACAGGTCATGCACATCGATTCCCGAAAACTCAGTTCTACAAACGGAGGCCGGACGTTGAAGTTCTTCCGTGGTAGGAGCGTAACTGGCATTTGGCATAATCGAGTAGGAAATATTGATCCAGGGGAACCAAAAACTAATGAATTACACACGGAGTCACCAAAAGACACTACAAGTGCCGACTCTCATACGGGGCCACATGCAACAACTTCTGGCTCAAAATCCGATTTAATCAACATAAAATGGAATGATAATCACAAGGATTTGAATAGCATGACAATAACCGAGTTTCATTCTACCCATTCTATCAATGACATGTCTTCTCAACTGACGCTTGTATCTTACCCAGCTGCAGATCATTGCAGACAAGTTTCCCCAAACGTGGAACTAAACATAACTGAACATGCCACCGGACAACCTACAGTTACTTCTTCCTCCTCTTGTACCCATTCAGAGGTTTGCTGCATTTTATAAAACCATGACACCCTACAGAAGTTCAAATGTTGTGCAGCTTTGGTCGTTGTAACATTTTATATATTAAAGTTGCTCAACACAATGATTGTTTTAGCCCGTCCGTCCTTTCGTAAGTCCTTTCGTATTTGTGCAACTTCTTTTTAAATACTTTATACATATATAATGTATCTAAAAGGCATATATCTAATACAAAGATGCCCTTTCCCGGAAGTTATACAATTGTAAACTCACTTTTGAAAGCAAGCATTACTGTTTAAACGTATGCCGACAATTTGATTTTTTCACAAATTCTGCATTCAAAAAATGTTTCTTTTTTCTCTTTTGCTTTTTGAAGGATGATTACTTGTAGATATGCATTTCTATACATTTTAATACATTAATTTAACAAGTATAATGTGACAGATGGCGCCAGCGAAACAGGACGTGCTTACTTTTTCGGAGCACCTGATGCCACTCCCGGTTTTCCCGGAGTTCACACTATAAATGCCTTAGTTCTTAATGTCTTGCCATGTCTTTGGACTTTGATTTTTGTGATCACCACTCGTCTTGTTCCTTCAGTATTATATTGCCGTTGTTTATAAAGAAGTAGAACTATTGTGAATGTTACTTACCGACGGGCTACAATATCAAGGTGTATAGTTACTATTCATCATGGTTATTTTATGATCAGACAAAGCGAACATGTGACTGAAAAAGTCATGATATGAGTGATTACCTCATGCAGCTCTGCAATTTTGATTTCTTCCATCTAGTGTTACCCTATGCACGTATGCTATATGTATTTAAATGAATTTTCCAGACTTTTGAAGATAAATCTGATGGTTTAAAGGGATGGCTTTGACGCCAATTTAGCAATGTGCACCGGTAAAAGTGACTGATAGATGATCCTCTTTGCCGAATAACTTCATAAAACAGTTACCAAATAGTTCATGGCAATGAGGGACATATGGCAGTTTATGAACCGAGTAGTCACCCCAAAAATAGTATATCCATATAGTATTTTTGGGGTGACCACAAGGTTCATAAACTGGCATTTGGTCTGAATAGCCATGAACTAATTGATATATTATACTTTAACTCCAGAAATGTATGCCAGTTTCATATTTTTTTCCTTCTATTATTTAACTAAAAAAATTTCAAGGTTAAAATATGATCTTAAAATTGATTAAATAAATTATTTGAGATAATTCATTCAAAATGCTACAAATGATAAAAGACTGTACACTTTATTTTTGTTAATTAAAATCCAAAACCTTAATACTGTAATCGGAAATAGCTCATACAAATTGGAAAATAAATTGTGACGTCACAATATATTATATGGACTTGGCTGTCGGTCCATATACGGCAGTGTTAACAAAGCCAAATAGGACAAATATAATGGCAAAGTATGATATTTTTACATAACAAACGCCTGTAAAAATAAAATCATTTGATAGATTTCTTATAACACAACAAAGAATTGTAATAACTGGGAGGTTCCTTGGCGTATGTGATTTATGGCATTCTCTAAAAACTAGTGAAGCTAACATACTGTACCTGCTGTTGTTAAAAATTGCCGAGAAATTCCTCTGCCTCGTGTCGTGGAGCTACTCCCTCGTTGTAACGGTTGTATAACAGTGTATATCATCGAGATAATTCATTTAAAGTAGTTCTCTTTTTAAAATTCAATGAAAGTGACTTCTTTATATATTTTCTGCTTCTACATTGAAGTTATAAACAAAAATAAGATGTATTTAAAGGCATGAAAACATTTTTATATGACGGCCTTAGAATTTATTTAAAATACATATAATGTTTCCCAAATTCTAGGATTAAATGGTAAAAACAATTTCTTATAATCATTATTGTTATTACTGTCATTTTCCACTGTTATATACATGTAGCAAAAGCAGTAATATTATTAATTATTGTTAAATATATTGCAATCTCCTACCCTTTCTTAAAAACCATACAGTTTCATATAGCATGGTATGAAACGGCCAAGCAACAAAATACTTATGAATAAGAGAAACGTAAAATAACATCTCTTTTATACACTTACATTTAATATGTAGTGATTGTATGCATTTGTATTCACCTGTGGTGTATTGAGCAAACGCATTTGATATTCCTAGACAATAATTGTGTACTCACAATAAATCATCTTTATTCGCTCTGATCCAATACATGCTAACTTTAAAAAAAAAACATCCTACTTCACTCTTTTTCGATATTTTCGACAGATATTGTTCAGCCCATTCCATCGGCGTTACTAGTAAGACTCTCAAGTAGGGGTTAAACCGAGAAATATGCTATAGTGAATGCAAAAAAAATGGTTCTCGAGACTAGAAATTAAGTTTGAAAAGTCATATTATTGGGATGGAAAGAAATGTGCAGTAGAAGGTGTTACGTGTAATGAATTACAATTGCATTTATGATCTCTTTTGCATATAAGCACACACTAAATAACAAGAGAAACAATTGTATACCAAAAAAACAACTGGACTTGATTCTCTAACTGACTTCACAGGCTTGCTTCAGCTTTTTATTAAATATTCCCAAAATTTAATAGGAAATTCGAGGGGATGACACAGGATTGGGGAAGTGGGGAAAAGGGGTGAAAAAAATGGGAAGTGAGAAAAATGAGTAAACGATTTTAAGAAGTAGGAAATAAAGATTTTTTGGAATAAAGGAAAAGTATAAAACAAAATAGAAAAAAACTATATTAAAAAAAGGTGATTGGGGTTTTAAGGAATAAGAAATGGGAAATAAGAAATAAGAAATAGAAATAAGAAATAGGAAATAAGAAATAAGAAGTAGGAAATAAGAAATAGGAAGTAAGAAATAAGAAGTAAGAAATAAGAAGTAAGAAATAAGAAATAGAAATAGTAAATTATATGTCACTTTTGGCTTGAAAAATTAGAAATAAGAAATAGGAAATAAGAAATAAGAAATAGGAAATAAGAAATAAGAAGTCCCCTCTCGGCTTTCGTAGAAATATATACCTCTGAAATATAAAAAAAATTTAAAAAAAAATCTACCTGATATTCATTTCATAAGAAAGCTAAACAAAAAGCATGTTCTCACAGTTCCCTTTATATTCTTTGTAAATATTGCTAAAAAATACTGAATTTGGTCTGATTTTCAAAGCCTGATAACAGGAAAAGATGATCTGTGGCTTGTCATTTTTATTTTATTTTTGAACAAATGGTCTATGAAGTACAAAATATCTTAAATTAAAAAAAAAATCTGTCTGATATTTCTACAAAAAAATGTATTAGGCTCGAACTACCTTCAAATATAATGAATAAAAAATAAAATACGTGAAAAGGGTACCTGCAATCTGAACCAGAAGTTAGTATTAACAATAATAAGGAAATGATTGACTTTATAACTCCAGTCTTGTAAATGCTTTGTTATCACATGAATTGTATTACAATAATGAGAGTCTCGGTTTTGTTCTTTCTTGTTTGGGCTTGATATACCTTACAATGGTATTTGTTTTTGTTGGTCTCAAAATTAATCGATTCTTTTGTTTATTGTGTATACTTAAGTGCCTGCTCGGGCAAACGACCAAACGAATCGGATTTGAATGCTTATATTATTAATATATCAAATATTAAATATAATACTTAAAATTGCAGATAAATGTACTGTCTTTGCATTGTGTACATACATAATGTATCTTCATCACATATTCGTTAGATTCATTGGTATTTATGTTGCAAGTCACAATGGTAAACCTAAGTGTCTTCATGCGAGGAATAAAAGTTGTCATACACAATAATATGTCAATGACTTGTTTTGAGTCATATTTTTTACCTTATTTTGGGGTATGTCGGCTAAAATATGACAAGAACAAGTAAAATGACCCATAGCCCATTAACTACATATCAAGATGGAGACAGGTCTTACAATTAGAGGTATACATGTAATGGTGATACCGTTCAAAGAAGTCTTAGCTGTTCCTTATAAGGCCACATCAAATTAATTAATAGATTCTCATTCCCATCCGCCCCATTCTTATCTAACCTCAATATTGTATTTTCAATAATTCAGAAATTTTCTTTAAATTCCTATCAATTTTAGTGAAAATCAGTAGAAAAAATAAAATAAAATTCTCCAACCCACCCAAGATTTTTTGTTACAGGTGGATGAGAATCTACAAATTAAGTTGATAGGGCAGTACATTTTCGGCACATATTATCGTCATTTTAAACGAACGTGTACTATATAAAACTTTAACAACAATGTTGAGTAGCAAGTGTAGTCAACTATTTCTGAGTTTTTGGAAATAAAAAAGATTGTGTTGCCATGGAAACTAAGATTTTGGTAGAAATTTTAGAATGATAGTAGTTGACACAAACTTTTAAAGAAAGTCCTCTATTATGTCTGAAAATACAGAATCTCATGACTGCTACTTAAGTGCAAAATACAAGATAATATTGAATTATGCCTAAGCGAGCTACAAAGAATTTAAAAAAAAATCTTTTATACATATCCATATCCGCCAGCATGGAACATAGTTTAACAATGACCTTATTGAAACACATTCAAAAGACCTTCTAAGACACTACTGATTGAGTTAGAACCAAACATAGTCACAATGGTCCTTACTTGGTCAATTCCACAAAGCATATCCTGCAGGTCAGTATCTTAATGAAGATGGCCGCCAGCTGGGAAACAGTAAAAATTGCACTCCATAGAGAATACATTCAGAAATCTTCGAAATCACTTTGCCTATTGGAACCAAACTTGGCAACAATGGTCCTTCTGTGGTTCAAATCTAAATCCAACAGATCCGAACCAACATTTGTTAATTACTTTTGAATATTTTGTGTTTATACTTCTGAATAAAATTCATAAATTTGGGTAATAACAAAATTACCGAACAGAATTGTCAAAAGCCGAAATCAAAAGGACAAAAAGACAGAGTAGGTGAAAAACCACCGGAAAAATTGTCAACAGCAATGGTTATGACTTGGTACAGGTATTTCAAAAGAGGGACTAAACCGGTTTTATGGCGGGCCAAACCTTCCCTTCCATTGCGGTAGTGTCTGGTAGCAACTCAACAGCCATTGCTATTGAAAAATCGTAGAAGTGAATAGTAATGCTCATCCCAGTACTAAGTAAAAATGAATCTTGAATCACAGTTGGGACCGAAACTTCATATTTTTCAGAAGGTACTGATATCTATTAAAGAATATTTTAGTGATCATATGAGACAACATTTTTCAACTAATGAGGCGGTCATTATGCCTAATGACAAAGTCTGCATAATTGATGATAGCTCTTGCCTAATAACTAAGTACCAAAAATTGACTGTAAATTTGGTAAATGCATATGGCCATTTCGACAGCTTATGTCTCCTCAATGCAGATAAAATCTAAACATTTAGAAGACCATAACATCAAAGATGTTGTTAAACTGAGAGAGAGCAGCCAATATAATCTAAATGGAAAGCCAAAATCCGCTAAGGACAGAGCTCTACATGAGGGAGATACTCCTTAGTTTTCGACAAAATGTAGATATTAAAAGTTTCCAAATAAAATCAGTCTTCGTGTCAGCACCGAAGTACTGACTACTGGGCTGGTGAATACCCTCGGGGACTAACAAAGTACTTTAGGGAAACACATTCAAAAGTACTTCTAAAAAACTACTGGTTAAATTAGAGCCAAACATAGTCACAATGGTCCTTTTTTGGTCAGTTCCACAAAACATATCCTGCAGGCCCGTACCTCAATGAAGATAGCCGCCAGCTGGGAACACAGTAAAACTTGCACTCCATAGAGAAAACATTCAGAGATCTTCTTCGAAACCATTTTGCAAATTGGAACCAAACTTGACCAAAATGGTCCTTCCTTCGGTGGTTCAAATCTTTATCCAACAGATCCAAACCCTATCCAAGATTGCCACCAGCAGCGAACATAGTTTAACATTGTAAACTTTGAGGAAACACATTCAAAGAGTTCAGAAACTACTTCTTCAAATAGAACCAAACTTAATTACAGTCCTTAGATGGTCACCTCTAAAAAAGTATGCGACAGGTCCGTATCTTATCCAGGTTGACAGTCAGAGGGGAATGCAGATTCTATGGAACCTATGAAACACACATTCAAAGATCTCAGAAACTACTATTTCAGTCAAAGCCAAACGTGGCCACAATGGTCCTCAGATAGCCCTTCTATCCGGCAGGTTCGTGCTTCATCCAAGATGGCCGCACATAGGGAACAAGGTTTTACAATGGACCATATGGAAAATACAAAGATCTTCTCTGAAACAAATAGGCTAGCTAAGAAGAACAAAACTTGGTCCTCAGCTTGTTCCTTGTAAAAGAGGTATCCTGTCGATCCGTACCTTATCCAAGACGACATAAGAAAAAGATCTCAGAGACTACTAGTCCGATTAGAACCAAGGTTAATGAAAATGGTCCTTACATCGCTCTCTCTAAAAAGCTGTCCAGCATGTCTGTACATTATCCAAGAGGGCAGCCTGTAGGGAACACGGTTTAACATTGGAACCTATGGAAAACATTTATAGATCTTTCCTGAAATTACTAGACTAATAAGAACCAAATTTTCTTCACTATGGTTGTGAAATTGGCCCCTCTAATAAATGTATTTGGAAGGTCGGTACCTCATCTACCAACGGGAAACACAGTTTAACATTGAACTCTACAAAAAAAAATACAAAGATCTTCTCTGAAACTACAAGGCTAGTCCAATTGAAACAAAACTTGGTCAAACTTATACCTTCTAAAAGAGGTATCCGACAGGTTCATACCTCATCCAAGACGACCTATGGGAAAACACATTTAAAGATCTGCTCTTTCAAACCAATTGTTTAATCATACCAACCTGATCACAATAGTTGTTTGGTGGTCCCCTTTAAAATTGTAATCAAGGAGGTTGCACCCTATCAAAGATTGCCACCATCAGTTAACAAAGTTTAACAGTGGACACTGTTGGAAAACACTTTCAAAGATCTTTTCCTCTGAACTACTGATCCAATTGGAACCTAACTTCCCGTCACAATAGTCTTCAGGTGGTCCTCTGCAAAAAGGTGTTTTTCAAGTCAGCGCTATATCCAGGATGGCCGCCAGCTTGGAACATAATTTAATATAGGATCCTATGGGAAAACAAAGATATTTTCTTCTAAACCTGCTGAGCCAACTGAAACAAAACTTGGCCATAATAGTCTTTAGGCAGTCCTTTGCAAAAAAGAAAAAAATGATTTCAGGTTCATGCTTTATTCAAGATAGCCTCCAGAAAGGAACATGGTATAACAATGGCCCCTATGGGAACGTTTTCAAAGATCTCCTCTGAAAATACTTAGCTTATGTGGTTCCCTGCAGAATAGTGTTTTCAGGTTCACTCTTTATCCAAGATGGCTTGTAGCAGGGAACATAGTTTAACATTAGACCCTACTGAAACACTTTCTATGGTCTTCTCCCCTTAAACACATTGGAGCCATTGTTTAACTCTGACCACTTTAGCATAGATCGTCTTTGTTAACCAAGGCCCAGGTGAGCCAAACAGTTTCTTGTTTTAGGGAACAATTTTGCTTTGCTGACACAATCGCTCTGTCAATGGCGAAGGAGTTGTGAAATGCTGACGTCATATGCCATAGATTTTGAAATTGCAGACGTTCAAAGTATGATGCCGATGAGGGTATACCAGTAGTTCCTTTTACTTTTAGTTCATTTTGATCTATTAGATGCAGATAATCCTAAATGAAAAAAAAAACATTACCTATATGACGTTCTTTAATGTCAGTTTCGATTAAATTCACGACGATCTTTCATTTAGGGGATTATTTTGATCTGATTTACTGGTTCTTGTATGAATCAGACTTCAAACGAACACAGGAATAATGGCCATAGAATTGTGTACAGTTAGTCCCCACTGGTATTCCTATTATCTTCCGGAACACCTGTCCTCCATTTTCAGCAAATAGGTAATCAAATATTAAAATGGATTGGTTTTACATGATGTAAAAAAGTAAGCGCATTATATTTCAGCAATACTGGCATTTAACACCGGAAACAGGAATAGGAATTTTAACGATTACAGATTGTAAGTAATAGTTAAAGTATGTTTCAGAGTAATTAATTGAATTAAAGTGCTTTGTAAGAAAAGAGTGGTCAAGATTTTAATCACCCCTTTTCTTACAAAGCACTTTAATTCAATTAATTACTCTGAAACATACTTTAACTGTCTTAAAGACCGTCGAATATAAAAAAATATACAGTCGAATATGAAAAATACAAAAATTATACATTTTGTATATCTTAAAATAAATACTGACATCCCGCCATTCAAATAGAATCTTCTACTCATTTTTATTAATCAGTTTATTTAGGCTACATATATCAGTTAGTTAATAAATGTATTTTTAGTTCTACATACGAAAAAGATTTCTTTTATATTGATCTTTGTTTACTTTTATCATATAAATACCGATTACATTGTATTTTAATAATTACCTGAGTTATCGATCTGTTGTCACTTTATATATATTTTCTTACATATATTTGGCAACTTGAAATCGTAGTCACAACGTTTTATCAAAGTCGTTTGATCAGCTTGATATTACAGAAAGGTAGCAAGGGTTCGATCCTTGGACCGGGAAATTTTTCCCATATAGGTGAAACATAAACAGAAGGTCAAAGTTAAGAATACGACATATAAATGAATATGCATAAAAATTAATGAGGTAGAAGTAATTAATTCGAGGTAAATAATTCGGGGTAATTCAAGAATAATTTGAGGTAGATTATCAGTTAAGTGCTTCAAAATCGAGAGAATCAAAGGAAAGACAAAGGAGAGATGGAATAGTCCAAGGCATTTACAAGAATTAAAGTGTCTTGAATAACAAAAGAAATGCTCATAACAGGTCTTAGGCAGTCGGAATTGTGTCCGTACAAAGTATTAATTTAACAGCTTAACTTGAGGATCATGAATTGCGCAATTTACTTGAAATTGAACATCTTAACTTGAGGATCATGAATTGCGCAATTTACTTGAACTGTTAACAAGCACTACATCAACAAATAAAGGGATATGGAGTAAATGTACATGGGAAAACATCCCTTTAAATACATGGTAAGATTTAGCAAATGGAACAACGCTTTCATTGTTGTTCTTCATCTTGAAGTCACAATGATTTCTTCAACAAAGGGCAAACACTCTACTTCATAATAAGTTCAATGCGGCCCCTAGCGGAATTCACTTGCTAAATGTTGAACAGCGCTACATCCATGTATCTTGACTTTTGGTCATAGATGCAGGGTTGTCAACATACATATCATATCGGGCAAAGTACTCTTACAAATACTTAAGCCTTTAAGAGGAATTCAAAGAAACAAAACCGTATAAAAGTAAAAGTTGTAGATATTATGAAAAATTGAAATCTTGACCCTTTGACCCCTTAAATTTCGGAAACGGTAAGAGCTAAAAATCCAATGGCATACTAGTAAAAGTTTACAACAAGAGGAATCCAAACAAAATAAAATAACGTTGAAATCTGAGGAAAAATAAAGATTTTATTTTGAAAAATTGCACTTTTGGCCGCTTTGAACCCTCACAACCGTCGAGATACTACTGAAAGCTTACAACAAGAGAAATTCAAATAACAATTCCCATCGAAATCCGATGGCACTGGAATTTTTATTTATTATTTTTTTTATAAAGACTCCATTGCCAAAAACTGCAACAAAATAGGACTAAAAAATATTAATGTTTTTAGATTTGCCCCTTAGCGACCTTTAAATGTCGTCTATTCGTCTTTTCGGGGCGAAAAGACGCAAATTAGCGGGGCGACAAAACGATAATTAAAGGAGGGAAAAGACGAAAAGACGACATTAAAAGGTTGCTAATAAGGGAGTAACAATTTGTCGTCTTTTCGCCCCGTTTTGTCGCCCCGCT
Organism: Modiolus philippinarum; assembly: GCA_002080025.1. NCBI lineage: Eukaryota > Metazoa > Mollusca > Bivalvia > Mytilida > Modiolidae > Modiolus > Modiolus philippinarum. Next base: position 48,338 of record MJUU01016296.1, on the reverse strand, counting down.
AATTTGCGTCTTATTGTCCCGAAAAGACGAAAATACGACAGAACGAAAAGAGGAAAAAACAAAATGGTACAAACAAGCCACCATAATATTATGCTCCAAATCAATTGGATGAAATTGAATCAAAATTTCCCAGAAAGATTGATATGCCAAGTAACAGCATACGATGCAGAACATTTTAAAAGGAGATTTCTTAATATTTTTCTGATAATAACCATAAAAAGACATCGCACTGAAGGTCCTTTGTAAAAGACCTGCACAAAGCTCAGCCTCCTGAGCTTCAAGTTATAAAGATACCCTCTGTAAAGCTATTTCAGTCAGTGAATTAATTGCAGATAGCATGTATGTTTTCGAAAGATCAGTGCATTCTGTCAAGTGTCAAAAATGTATGTACGTCAACATGAACAATTTCAGATTCAACGGTAAAAAATACTTATTTCATAATTTATAATATTTTTTGTGACGACAATATGTGCCGATATATACGGCACATATTGTCGCCTCCAATGACGTTTTAATGGCATTGACAAAACCGGCACATATTGTCGCCGTTAATTTCCAGCACATACTGTCGCCGGCGACAATATGTGCCGATAAGGTCTTCACATATTGTCGCCGGCGACAATATGTGCAGGGCGACAATATGAGCCGTAACAGGGCCTAAATACTACATAATTCTACAAAGTACCAGAGGTGAGTTTAAATGCTTAACTTATGTCAGTACACATATCTGAAATCACATTTACACAGAAGCTTACGGTAATATATATTACAAAATAATTTTAAGTTAATTTCATACAATGACCCCCCTTCACGCTTTCATAGGCTATCCCTGGAATGGTACCAATTTACCAACTACTCTGTGCATTTAAGCTTACTATGCATGTTTTATAACTGTGCAAAATTGTTTTATATATTTTTGATTGCACTTGTAATAATGATAGCATTCCAAAACAAAAATTACCTTAAGCAATTCCTACAGACAAAGGTAATTACCAGAAGTCCATTATTAGTACTAATAATGGACTTCTGTAATTACATATATACAGAGATGTACAAAAAGTATTCGATCACTCCCTTTTTTCACTATATATTCTATGTAAAAAATTATTATGAAGCCATTTCTTATCAAATTTCTTTGAAGATTGCACCATAAAAAAGAGAATTAAATCAATTTTCATTGTTTATTTGGATATAATTTTCTTAATTGTCATTTCAGAGAACGGATGATTTAAACAAAAAGTAAAGATATGACGTCATATTTTACTTGCACAAAGAAGGATTTTCAACAACAGAAATTTTACGATTGAAGCTTTAAAACTACAGCTTATAAAATTAATTCAAAATTATCCATAAACTACACAAAATAATCTAATTAACAGTGAAAACTATATCAAAATCGGATAAAAAATGGCTTCACAATAATTTTTTGAAAAAAAAAATGTTGTTTTATATGAAATATATAGTGAAAAAACTCAGTGACCGAATACTCCGAATGGTTTGGAATTTACTTCCGGAATTAGACCGATTGCAATATAACTAAATATACATTTCCTGGAATAGTTCATGGTTTATCAACGAAGCGGAACTCTTCATTGAAAAGTGATGCATTCACATTTTCCGACTCCAGGGATATTGGCGGTGTACGTATACAACAGATATAACAACTTTTTTTTGGTATGTGGTTTGGATTGATTTCAGTGTTTTTAAGTGAACGGTTGTTATTGACATATGTGAAATGTGATTTCTTTGCATATCGCAAACCGTTTTCGCGTTAAATCAACACTATTTGATGAGAAAAACCAAACTGTTTCCTCTTATACATGTAGCAGATATATGGTTTTGAGAGTTCATCTTCTGTCTTTCTTAAGTTATTTTTTGTTAATTGTATATCATTTATATGTAAAATTTCAAATGAAATTCAAAGAAAATCCACAATAACATTTTTTGTAGTTAAATTTGAGAACCAGTCGATGCAGAAACGATTACTGTAATCTGTATTACCAGATCAATACAGACATATAAGATCATATAAAGACTTTTCATAATATAAATATCAACAACACTTGCCTTTGTCAAAAGGATGCAGCACTTTAGAAAACGAAATAACAAGTGAAAAATAAATATAGTGTCTACAACGAGAACTAAGTTGATTATGAAATTTCTCACGTCGAGTTAAATAAATTTTGCGAATGTTTAAAAACGAGGCTTGCTGAGTTTTAAACATTTGAAAATTTATTTAACAAGATGTGAGAAATCTCATAATTAACGTGTTTAAGTTGTAGAAAATGTTTCTCTAATAACATAATGTAGAACGCCGAGGATTATGTTTCGAATAGATTTGCCGGGAAATTTCACACGAGTTGTTCTCTCACTAGAGACGAGAAATATTTTTATCACACCGGTCAGGCGTTGGTTTAATTTGCTAGAAATTAAAGAAATGTTGATTCACACCCCTAGTAAGCTGAGTAACGCTTTGGTAAAGATCATTACCCAGACTAAGCATTGCTCAGAACCAGGACAAAACATTATCCAATATTCGATAAAATGAAAATTTGCTTAAATTTTTCTCAATCGGCCTAAACATTATTCAACGGGACTAAACGAATTATACGCAAACTAAGCTTACCAAAACCGTTCGCCGAGAATTCCGCTTACTAGGGTGGATTTATTCTTGAATAGACATAAGTTGTAAAAATGATCTACTTACGAAACTAAATTAACAGTCACTTCGGTTTTGTCTTATTTATTACGACCGGGCCGATGCCTCTGCTTAAGGACGTTTAGTCCCCTAGGTTATTCACCAATCAAAATTTAAGTACTTTTGTTATGGCTGGTCCGAAAACCGATTTTCAATCTACACTTTCAACATCTAAATTTAAGATATTTTAAAAAACTAAATAGCATCTACATATGTAATTTGTGCAAAGATCTATCCTTATGTGCTTTTTGTTTTTCTTTTTGGATAACATTGGTTAGGCCTCCTCCTTTAGCTTCAACAACAAACATATCTTTTTTTTATTTCCAATTACTTTTGATTTGATATGCACTGAAGAGACATAAGTTGTCGAAATGGCAATTTACAGAAACTAAATTAGCAGTAATTCGGGAATTTTGTCATTTATTATGAAAAATTCTTTAAAAAATAAGTATTTTTTTCACTAACTGAACACCATCTTGTAGAAATCGTTAGAAAGATACTCCAGTATTTCCAAACTATTTAAAGAGCAATAACGTAAAGTAAGAAGACAAATATCGTTTTCCTTTTTGATAAGTTTGTATGAAATCAGCTTGGCTGAAGTTTCGTGGCAATTAGATAATTTCTTAAAAACATTCATTATAATTTTTTTTTACAAAACCCGTGTGATTTTCAATTAAGAATTGAATGCATTTTAAATTGAATGGATATGAAAGGGTTGACCGAAGCACATTTTTAATGAAATGCGGTAGCGCTTCATGTTGAAAATGTGCGCCCGGTCAACCCTTTCATAGTCCCTATGAAACTTCAAAATAATGCATTCAATTCTTATAATTACATTTTAACCCGAAATATAAAAAACAGCTTTATTTACAGGGAAGTACATCATGTACATTGGGATTCTATTTTTACAAATTCACCCGCCACGTGAACACGTGGTCAAATGTGTTTCATGTGAATTGCAAGTTCACATTGATATGCCACGTGATCGATGTTCACCTATCAAATTGACGGAATTCAAATGAATATTCATGAAATGTAATTATTTGGGCGTATCGTCTTCTTCACGTAATAAAACCATGCAGACTAAAATTAAGATAGGCGATCATCTACAATATTGATCAAGTTTGTCTGGATGGTTTTTGTGTCTTACGGTGAATGTCTCTTCAGCGTTTCAATCTGTATTTGTGATCCGTAATTGCATACTCCTCCCCGACATACAGTAGGGTGCAGACATAACCTCTCGTCCAAGTTAACTTGGGGAGCAGTCATGAGAACAGTCCTAAGTTAACTTGAAGTTAACTTTGAGCAGTCATAGAATCCTGACTGCTCTGACCAGTCATAGAGCCCTGACTGCTCTGACCATGCAGTCATAGAGCCCTGACCGCTCTAACCTGTCATAGAAT